>JACBKR010000065.1:0-52652 GCA_014218235.1 Colocasia esculenta | reverse complement strand
TTGCTCTCCCCCCCCTCCCCCCGCGCCTGCCCCCACACACCCCACCGGCAGCCCCCCTGCTCCCCCCCCGGCACCCCCACCCTGCTGGCAGCCCCCCTGCGCCCCCCCGGGCACCCTGCACCCCTCCCCACGCCGGCGCCCCCTCCTCCTTCCCCTCGCTCCCCCCCCGGCACCCAACCCCCACCCCACCGGCAGCCCCCCTGCGCCCCCCCCGGCACCCCCACCCCCGCTGGCAGCCCCCCTGCGCCCCCCCCGGCCACCCTGCACCCCTCCCCGCGCCGCGCCCCCCTCCTCCTTCCCCTCGCCCCCCCCCCCCGGCACCCCCACCCACCGCAGCCCGCGCCCCCCGCGTCCCCCCCGCACACCCCACCCCGCGTCAGCCCCCCCTTCGCCCCCCCCCCCCCCCCCCCCCGACACCCTGCACCCTCCCGCTCCTTCTCCCCCCTCGCTCCTTCCCCTCCTCCCCCCCCGACACCCCCCACCCCACCGGCCTCCCCCTGCGCACTCCCCCCCCCTCCCCCTGCCCCGCCCCGCCCCGCCCTGGCGGCTCCCCCTCTCCTCCCCAAACACATCAACATAAATTTAAAAATTTATTATGTTTAGCAAATAGATAACATCACATTTTTATAGTTTTAAATTTGAAGTTAAAAGCGAATTCAACATCATTTGTTAGGTAAAATAGTTCTTTTTTTTAAATTGCTCCCAAACACCCTATAATAATGCCAAGGGCTTTTAACTCGATGTAAATGTAACGTCGATTCGATCGATAGAGAAGAGTTCCAGCACATGCTACCCTAATTGCCTGATGAGTATAGACATGGAACTCAAAAGTTCAGATTAAAAACGGCGCACCCGTCCGTTCACGGACACCCAATCATCCATTCCACGGACACCCCAACTGTCCGTTCCCTGGACACTCAAAACCCTTCTTCCGCATTGCGCGGATTTTCTTCTGTCTCCTAGACAGACTGGCACGCCCCGCAAATCCCAAAAAATCCAAAGCATGTGAAATGAATGAATACATAACCAAATAAAATGAAATGAGCAAACAAAATCAAATGATATGTGCAGCGATATTTTTTTCCGTGTCAACAACTGGCACGCCCGGTGGGACCCCTTCTCACCATTCATAGCAAAGAGGATGAGACATACATATATTTTTCATGAAAGTTCTAATTCTGATGCTTGTCCTTGAAGGTACAAACAAAAAGGCGAATCGCAAACTGTTGAAGATGGCCGTCACTTATGGACCGCTCGTCGTCAACAACCATGCTAGGTTCGGATACCTGGCAACCCCGATCGTGTTCGGAGAGTTCCCTACAGTCGTTGGATCCCCTTTCTTCCTAGGAGTGGTCCCAGCCCGCCAGGAGGAGAATGCTGTTCAAATATCCTCCTCCCATAAATCAACAAAGAAAAATCGCAACAACAGTGGACGTATCAGAGCTCGTCCTGCTACTGTTAATAAGGGCACCCAAATGCCCGTGAAAAATGATGATCTTAAAGGGGGCAAACCCCATTCAACCCAAGTTCGGACCTATTCGGTCCATATGATCTCTTCTACCATTGTAGCTCCAGTCTCCTCACAACGGGGGCAATATAAACGCCATAAGAAACCAAAGCCGCCCGCTGCCATCTCCACATCCAGAAAGTCCGTTATGGTCGGAAATGTGCTAGTGCGCCTTGATGGTACCCCACCTACCACTCCTCGTGATAGGTATGTTCCAAATATTCCAACCTCGAACCGCTTCTCAGCTCTGCGGTGGTTCCGGGGGAAGCATGAAGATTCCATGGTGAAACCGGCGTCAAGCAAAAGTCACGGCATTTTACCAAGCTGAAACAATCTGGGTTCCCAAGAATAAAGTCCAAAAGTTTAAGAAAGATCAGCAGATGTATTAAAGGTGATTCAAAGAAAAAGCAACACCAAAAATACTTCTCTTCAATATGCCGGATCTGAACATCCCAGAGGATGGAAAAGGAAAGACATATACAAAAAATCAAATTATGTCCCTCAAGGCCCGGAGAACACCCGGGTAGTCAAAGAAATTCCAACTCAACAATCCAGGCTCGCGTATCGTCTTTGACCATATATCGCGGATCCCAGAATTTGATAAGCCAAGGGCAATTCCTAGCACCAGTACTCGTCCGTCAAAAAGACGACGCGTCACTTGGCAGCTCGGGAAACGCCCAAGCTTATAATCTTCTCATGTTATACTACTGGAAGGGATTCTGACGAAGTTGCAGAACAAATCGCGGAGGCCACTCTCAATATTCCAACGAGGTCATCCATTCCAATACTAGGCAATTTTCCAGAAGAACTCGCCAACCCGTTGGGCAAGCTGGCACGTCTAGCCAAGTTCTCCCGCTAGTTGGTACTCAGCACGAAGGGACTCAAATCCCCTTCATTGAAGAAACATATATTCAACTCGAGAAAGGTGGACCTTCTGCCTCCACCGGTCGTCCTGTCACCGGCTTGCCAACAGAACAAATTTCCAAGCAATGGCAGATGACGACAAATATGAAGTCATGCAATAGTGGTGGTCTGAAATGGCCTCACTTGTCAATGAGATGAGACGATTGACAACTTCAAGCCATCGGCAATACATACAACCGGTTGCTGCTCACATCAACAACAAAGCCAGCATCTGATGGATTTATCTCATTAAATAATCCAGCAATTTCTTCAACTGGTCTTCTTCCTCAAGCTACGGGTCCGGATATCAACGACCTATCTAATATCATGCCTCCTCAAATAGAAGCATTGCAAAATATTACTATTCAAAGGCATGAAATAAAGAAGATGGTCGAGGATATGTTCGTCCAGCAAGGCGAGGGTATTCAGGCTACGGGCTTATATTCTGTCCCTTCCCTATACATCATCAACTCAAGAAACTGCTAGAATCATGTCCCAAAGTCCCAAAATTGCCTAATATGATGGGCATGGGCACCACGGGAGCATGTGGCACATTATATAATTGCCATGGGTGATCTTGCATCTGATGAATCCTATCTCCTCAGATATTTTGCAACTTCTTTAACAGGGGCTGCATTCCAATGGTATGCGAAACTCAGGGCTGGCTCGGTTGTTGACTAGGTTGATATGCAATTAAAATTCTATGACCGTTTTCAAACGGCAGAAAGGAAGGTCTCTCTTGCTGAGTTATGCTCCCTTAAACAAAAGAAAGGGGAGTTGGCAATTGATTTCATTCAAAGGTGGAGGGAGTTTAGCATGCGATGCGATAACCTCCCGTCCAACAAGATGCAATAATTATCTGCCGGAGAGGCCTCATTACAGCAATTAATGAGAGACTCTTGGCCGCAATATCCGAAGCTTTGATCAGTTGAATATTGCTGTGGCAGAAATCGAAGGGTTCTTAGCTGAGCAAGCAGCTCATACAGCTCATAAGGGTAAACTCCCTAAGGAGCGCAATCCGCCTGCAAAAGAAGTTAATACTATCGACTTCTTGCCCAGTGATGAAACAAGGGGGCAGCAGTCCCCCTACTTCAAAAAAGAAACCGGAACCAAAGATACCTCCGCTACATTGGCCAAGCGTATGAAGGCTCCTTATTCTTTCAAAAAGAGCATACCAGAAAACTCTTCGATCTATGCTTTGATAATCAATTAATATCACTGCCGACACCAAAGAAGCCGGCAGATATCGACAAGATCAATCAACCCAATTATTGCCTGTATCACCGTATGGTGGGGCATCCAATTGAAGATGCTTTGTCTTCAAGAATGAGGCTCAAAAGGTAATTCAAGATGGCCGTATATCTATGCAAAATGGTCTGGTTGATCCTCCACAGCCTCATACTTCAGATTGGCCAGAACAATCTGTCAATGTTATACATGCGGCTCAACCCGCCACAAGCTCAAATAATCTTGAGGTGGGACCTCCCATGTAATCCCCCCTCAAGATACTTCTGGAGCTCACTCTCCCGCCGAGGTCTAGGCATCAAGGTACAAGAAAAACAATGCGAAGGTTACAAAGCACTCCAGCATTACAACAAAGCCAGTAGGAGCTGCGCCAAATCATGCAAAGCATGGAGAGGCGTCAGGATGTGCCTATTCAGGAATCCCACGCTCTCCAACCTGCTTATATTTATTCGCCAGCATATCCGGAGCTGCCCCTTATGCCGCTATTCCAAGACCCAACAGGGTGGTTTTCCGAAGATATGGCAATTCCTGTCGAGCCGGCGCCAGTATATTCTTTTCATCGCCAGCATACATTACCACTCTTCCGGCTATGTCTGCACCGGATATATGGACTACTTGGTCCCAGAAGAATTAAGACCCAATTATTGCCCATACCATCAAACATTGGGCCATGTCATCGAAGACTGTCCAAACTTCAAAAATGATGTGGAAAGCTTGATCCAGCAAGGACGCATCAATATGGGTAATCTTCTGGTTAATCCCCCCAAACCTCATATTCACCGACCACCAGTGAGCCACACAACTCTGGACCTCATTCGGTAATGTCATTAATGTATCATTCTCTGGGGTTCTTGAACCGGAAGGACAACCGCCTATGCCGCATCCATATCTATCCAGCCGATGGTATGATAATTGGCATCCTCTACATCAACGCTCATTTGCTCTAAAAGATACCCAATCCATATTCAATCAACTTAAAATCAGAGGGTTGATAAAGTGTATGACCCTGAGCCTTATATTCCGAAAGGGAAAGCAATCACATCTCTACTGTGAATATCATGCCAGAGTTATACACTCTACCAAAGATTGCCCAGATCTCCATGATTAGATCGAAACAAAGATCCGGGAGGGAGTAATTGATCAAGAGGGAAATCTCCTGACCTCCTCATCACAAGTATATGATCCCAGTCCAGAGTTCCAAGCACAATATCAAGATGTATGTGAATATTATCATCATCAGTTGGCCTATGGACGACATAGAAGCAAGGCTGATGTTGAGCAATTCAGAGTTGACCTGTTTAAATATGGAAATGGAATATCAGAAGAAGCTGCGGCGAAACCAATCTCGCAGCGAGCTGAGGAGTTTGTAGATGATTACTACCAACTCCCTCCTGAAATTGTTAAAGGTGTAATCACTCAACCTTTCAGGCACAAACCTCAGAAACTGAATGGGTCGCTGTTGGCCCTCGAAAGTCAAGAAAATCTAGAAGACCCGACAAGTCTATCGCCAAGGGTCTTCTAGCATGAAATGCATTCCTGAGCCATCTCCAGAGCAAGAAGTGATGAATTCACTAGAAGCTCTGCAAATAAGAATAGAGAGAAAAATAGAAAAAGAAATGAAAAAAGAAAAAAGGAAGAAACAATGGAGGATGCTGCGACAGTAGAAGCTCCTCAGCAGCTGTCGGCTGTTCAAAGGCTTCAATAACTAATTGATGAGCTGGATGAATATGTATCTCCCAGGCCCTCTGATAAACCCACACTCGATCAATACATCCCATGGATGAGATCGAGCGAAAGAGACGGCTCTGGGATTGGCTACTTCATGTCCAGCATGAAGCACTACAAGAGGAGGATCTCCCTCCCTCACCAAGCTTGAGTCTCTTTAATGAAGATGCTGAAATTACTATGGAGCATTGGACTCTATGTTCGGCTCTTTCTCTTGCTACATGGTGTTCATCCCTCCTCCAAAAGAATTGCAAACCTCCACAATTGATACTACTGTACAAAATGAGGATAAACCAACGACGCTCGTATACCAGCGTCGGCCTACAGGTAATTCAAATCGCCATTCTGGGAGGGGTCGTGGTAGGTATCAAAAAACAGCATCTCCCGCTACCAAGCATCCAGATATGCAAATCCAAATAAGATCATACTTTTATGATGAAGAGGCAAAGCTCTGCCCGAAGCTCAAATCCGGGCAGATTCCTATATTTTTGATCCTTCAGATGAAGAAGAAGGACTACCCGACATGTCTTCTCACTCTGGAGATAAAAACTTAAGTCCATATGCTTCGTCAAATGAGCCGATAATGTTCCTCCTCTTCCTAATGAGAAGCTATGGCTCCTATCTCTCAAGAAGCCCGTCAAATCAAAAGAGCTTTCAGGGTCCTCATCAAGGGAATTCTCCCACTTGGACCAGATACGCTTTGAAGCTGACGAAAAATTCTTCAGCAATTAAGTCACTTCCCGTCAACATTACTGTCTGGAAGCGATTGCCTGGAGCAAAGACTTAAGAGAAACTCTCGTCAAAATACTCCAAGAACCAGAACTAATGAAGCCATATGGCGGATTTCCAAGCTCAAGCATATGAAGCGCTGGCGGCAAATGTCACCTTCACTGATGAAGATTTGCTATTATCTTTCCCATATCATATCGTCCCTTATATATGAAGGGAAAGATCACAACATGCAATTAAATCGGATCTTGATTGATCCAGGGGCATCCATCAATCTACTGCCCTTCAAGACCTTTCAATCTCTATATCTTATGCCCCATATGCAAAAAGTGAAGGATGTGAAGATCACAGGATTCAATCAGAATTCAGAGAAAGCCATCGGAAAAGTCACTGTCAACTTGACTCTGGGAGAGTTTATCACCAGGGTGACCTTCTTATTATTGATGCCAATACAACATATAGAGTCTTGCTTGGGAGACCTGGCTGCATGAAAACTGGGTCTTCCATCAACTCTCCATCATCTGCATTAAATATGCGAAAGAAGGGAAGCAGCATACAGTCTTCGTTGATCAAGCCCCGTTTCGGGAAGATGAATGCAACCTGATTGATGCCCTTTATATCTTGGAGGACCAAATCCTCAACTCTCCTCCCTCTCTAAAGGGAAAAGTAAGCAAATCGAGTCCTCAAATGAAGACAATGAAACTGGCGAGCTTTTTGTGGTAACCAAAACCTTGCCAAATTACCTACAAGACTTCTCAAAGCAAAGTAACCCGCCCAGAACGGCGGAGCATCAGTTATGAAGCTGATCACATAAGTCAAGTCATCAATGGGAGCATTCCTCTGCCACCCAACTGCATGCAAATCTGCTCCCAAAGCAAGAACAAAGTGTTCGCGATTAAAAATTTTCGTCGTCACTTATCAAAGAAAAGAAAGAAGAAAGAATACAAGAAGGCAGTAAAGCCAATCCTCTTCTACAAGGGGGAATTGATCCTTCAAACTTATTAGGAGATGATTTTGGTTGGGAAGACAGGTCCAGTAACCAACTAGAGTCATTACAAGAAATGGCTGATATGCCAGAAAAGATTAAGGAGATGTCAAAAAGCAGAAAATCCCTCAGGTGCAAGATGTCTCTCGAGGAATTTCTTCAAGCAATTATGGGAACCTTCTCAAGTCCGGGACAATCTCCATTCTCCGGGAAAGATACGAGAGGATGAGGTTATAATGCCGAATCCTTGTACACAGTCAATGTTGTTGGGTCATTGCCGAAAATCTGTAACACAAAAAATCCAAAGATGCTCCAATTCCAATCTTCAGGATATTACTTCCTCTTCAAAAGAATTATCAAATGAAGAGTCATTGGAAGAATCTAGCAAGCAATCTCCCCTATAATTCTGAAGATATAAATCTCCATGAAGTCTGCATCGCCAATTCTGATGACGAAGAAGATTTCATAGATCTGTAGCCAGCTCCCCAAGAAATTGAAGACGGTGGGCAGGCCACTATTGATGATTGATTGAACTCAATCTCGGGAATCAGGAAGATCCCGGCCAATCTTTATCAACGCCCTTCTTGATGAACAAGAAAGACAATCTTATCAAACTCTTCTCCTGGAATTCCAAGATTGCTTCGTTTGGAATTATAAAGAAATGTCAGGACTGGAGCCATCAGTTGCTGAGCATGAATTATCTATACTGCATACGGCCAAGCCTGTCAAACAAGCTCAAAGGCGTATGCGGCATGAACTAGAATTAAAGTAAATACTGAAGTCGATAAGCTTTCTGAAGTAGACTTCATCGAGCCATGTATATATCCAATCTGACTCGCCAATATTGTCTCTGTGAAGAAAAAGAATAGTCAAATCCGGATATGTATCGACTATAGGGACTTAAATAAAGCATGTCCCAAGGATGATTTCCAGTTCCAATCACTGAAACAATGGTCGATGTTACCACCGGTCATGAAGCCTTGTCTTTTATGGACGGGTCTTCAGGCTACAATCAATCCGGATGTCGATCAAAGATAAAATCATACTGCCTTCAGATCACCCAAGGTATCTTCAAGTACAAAAGAATGCCCTTTGGCTTGAAGATGCAGGAGCTACATATCAAAGAGCCATGACCAAGATATTCAATGAAATTATTCATGATATGGTTGAATGTTATGTCGATGACTGTTGACAGAGAAAATTTAAAAAAAAAATTCTGACATCATGATGACACAAGCATGTGTCATCATCGGTTAGAAGGCTAACAGATGGTGACATCATGCATGTGTCACCATCGGTTGGCCTTTGCTAACCGATGGTGACATCCTAGGTGATGTCACCATCGGTTGGCCCTCCAACCGATGGTGACCTCACATGAGGTCACCATCGGTTGGCCTGGTTGGGCTCTCCTCCATGCGATGTAAAGGGGGGGCATTCCCCTATAAAGGCCCCCCTATTCCCCTCATTTGGCAAGGCCTCTCCCCCATGAAGGTCCCGGCCAAGCCCTGTTGGAAAAATAAAAAAAAATAGAAAAAAAAAGTATTTACTCATCCCCTCTCTCATTCTCCAATCCCCTTTGCTTGGTGTGCGAAGGTACAAATCCCCTTCTTTAGCCCAATAAGGTGTGCGAAGGCACAAATCCCCTTCTTTAGCTCGATAGCAAGGTACGGAGAGGAGAGTCGGCGCGAATCGTCATCGACATTCCTTCTTCCCCCCCCATCCCCCACATCGAGCAAGTCTCTGTGGGGCGATATTCTCCGGGGTTTAAATACCATCCATATCGAGCAAGTCTCTATGGGTATATGGTATTTAAATACCCATGTTCTCCCCGCCCATCGAGCAAGTATCTGGGATGGTAGATTTTGTGCTTATATGTATATGTTTTCTTGAGGAGACTCTGCCCAAGCGGAGGTTCTGCCCATGAACATATTCGTAAAATTCACAAATTCGTGTTCTTATATATATGTTTCTTAGACGAAACTCTGCCCAAGTGGAGATTCCGTCCGAGAACGCATATATAAAGTTCGCAAATTTGTAATATACAAATATGTTCCCTGAGGAGAATCTCGCCCAGGCAAATCTCTCTCTCCGGAGACGTATCCATATAAATACAAACCTGTGTTATATGTATATTTTCTTAGAGGAAACTCTGCCCAGCGAGGTTCTGCCCAGAACATATTCGTATATTCACAAGTCTGTGTTCTTATGTATATGTTCCTTAGAGGAACTCTGCCCAAGTGGAGACTCCCCAAAATATATCCATAACCCACAAATTTGTGTTTATATGTGATGTTTCTTAGGGAGAATCCTACCCGACAGAAACTCCCTCGATTCATATCCATATAATCACAAATTCGTGTTTATATACATGTGTTTCTTAGTGGAGACTCTGCCCAAATGGAGTTCCCGCCCAAGGACATATTTATATAATCATAAATTCGCATTCACATGCATACTTCTCAAGAGGGATTTCGTTCAAGCGGAGGTACCTTTCACCGGATACTCTGCCTAAACAGAGATACCGTCGAGAACATATACATAAATTGCAATTTATGTTCATATACAAATATGTTCCTTAGGGGAAATTCCCTTTGAGTGGACATTCCGCCCAAGGACATACTTATACAATCATAAATTTGCATCCATATGCATGTACTTCTCAAAAGGGATTCTGCGCAGCAGAGTACCTTTTATCGGATACTCTGCTTAAACAGAGATACTGTCGAGAATATATACATAAATTGCAAATTTATTTTATATGTATATGTTCCTTAGGGGGAAAAACTCCATCTAAGCAGGCATTCTGTCCGAAGATATATTTGTATAATCATAAATTTGCATCCATATGCATATACTTCTCAAAAGGGATTCTGCGCAAGCAGAGGTATTTTTTACCGGATACTCTGCTTAACCAGAGATACCGTCCGAGAATATATTCATAATTGCAAATTTGTGTTTATACACATGTACCTTCTTAGGCAAATCCCTCTGGGCAAAGGTTCTCCCGAAACACATGGATATAAGTATACGCTCATATGAATATACCTCTACGAGGACACCCTGCCTAAGCAGAGGCTCGCCAGAACATATCCACACATTCATGAAAACTGTGATGACATACACACGTCCAAAGAAAAAAACGATATAAGACAGAACTGTGCTCAGATACTCCGAATGGGAGCACATATGTATACCCACGAGAACCATGTCCATGTGGATAGTTTTCGGAAAGACACTGCAATTTGACAAGACTTCCATGGAGATATATTCATATTGTTCTCCAAAAATCGTATTCATACGAAAGAAACGAGGAGAAAGAAATTCTGCCTCAAGGGACATTGTGAAAGAACCTCATATCGAAAATTGGTATAGTAATCCTTCTTATACGGAAGTGTTACTCCAGATCATAATACCCCCAAGTTCAAAATCAAATTTACGGGTATATACCCGTCCACAATGATAATCTTCATGTTTCACAAATAAAATCTTCAATCAACCAAATTTCCTTTGTAATAAAAAAAAGGAGAAAGAAAGAGAGACCTCAAATTTTGGACCCCAAAAAGGGTAGTCATTTCAAAATGAAATATCCAAAGCAAAAGCATTTCAAAGTAATAAAAGGAAAAATATCATGATTAGGATTTTCTGAAAAAAGTGTATGTTGTTTCATCCTTGCTATGAATGGTATTCGGGTTAAAATTGGTATTAATAATGCCAAGGGCTTTTAACTCGATGTAAATGTAACATCGATTCCGATCGATGGAGAAAGAGGTCCAGCACATGCTACCCTAATTGCCTGATGAGTATAAACATGGAACTCAAAAGTTCAGATTAAAAAACGGCGCACCCGTCCGTTCACGGACACCCAACACCGTTTGTTCACGGACACCCCAACTGTCCGTTCCATGGACACTCAAAACCCTTCTTCCGCATTGCGTGGATTTTCTTCTGTCTCCTAACAGACTGGCACGCCCCGCAAATTCCAAAAAAAATCCAAAGCATGTAATAAATGAATACATGAACCAAATAAAATGAAATAAGCAAACAAAATCAAATGATATGTGCAGCGATGTGCAGCGATATTTTTGTTCCGTGTCAACAATGACTTAGTCGTCAAAACCAAAAAACGGAGGATCATCTATATGATCTTCGCCGTGTTTTTGAAAGACTACGTCAATTCAAGCTCAAGATGAACCCTATGAAATGTGCATTCTGGGTTTCAAGTGGCAAGTTCCTGGGTTTTATCGTCAGATATCGGGGTATAGAAATAGACCCCGATAAAATCAAGGATCAGCAATTAATCCCCCTCCTCAAAATTTGACAGAGCTAAGGTCACTTCAAGGGAGATTAGCCTACATCAGGCGATTCATCGTAACCTTTCAGGAAGGTGCATGCAGTTCGGCAAATTATGAAGAAGAATGCTCCCTTCATCTGGGACCAAGAATGTCAGGATGCTTTTGAACAAATCAAAGGATATCTTCTCACTCCACCAGTCCTGGGGCACCAGTTGCTGGGAAGCTCTTACACTCTATATTTCAGCTATGGATGCTTCTCTGGGAGCTCTGTTGGCACAAACAAATGAAAAGATAAAGAGCAGCTTATACTATCTTAGCAAAAGCTAATCGGTCCAGAACTCCGATATGCTCCAATGGAAAAAGTATGCCTAGCACTGGTATTTGCTGTAAAGAAATTGATGCATTATCTGTGGCTCATGAAATTAAACTCATCTCCAAGTATGATCCAATCAAATATCTGCTAAGCAACCCATATTGTCAGAAGTATGATCCAATCAAATATCTGCTAAGGCAACCCATATTGTCAGGAAGACTCGCGAAATGGGCTCTGCTCCTCATGGAGTTTGATATCACATACATCCCACAAAGGGCAATCAAAGGGCAAGGCCTGGCCGAATTTTTGGCCGCACATCCAGTGCCAGAAGATTCCCCTTTCTCTATAAACCTCCCAGAAGAAGAAACTCTTTCTCCTGCAAGTGAAAATTCAATTCTCAAAGAGGTTGCCACAATTGAGCTACCTCTTGGGAATTATATTTCGATGGAGCTTCCCGAACTCTTCATATACTGATGGTTCTACCGCCGTCTCTACCGGAGCAGGGATCGTCTTAGTCACTCCATATGGAGGGATCTTATATAACTCTTGTGCTCTTATGAAGCCGCTCACAAATAATGAAGCTGAATATGAAGCTCTAATTATTGGGCTCCGGTTGGCTCTCGAAATGGGAATCAAAGGCATACAAATTTATGGCGACTCGCAACTGGTCATTCGACACAAGTATTGAGCCATGTGAAGTCCGAAGACTGCAATTGCTTCCATACTACTACAGTCATGAAGCTTAAGAAAAATTCAACTTCTTCGACATATCCATGTGCCGAGAAGTGAAAATTCTCAGGCTGATGCTCTAGCCAACCATAAAATTGCCTCCTGAAGGAGAATTGGACATAAGTGTCCGACACAAAAGGCTCATGCCAAGTGTCCTTGACACTGAGCCTAATATTACAATTGAGGAAGTATACACTACAGAACAAGAAGCAGCAAATGAATTTGAAGATTGGCGCGAGCCGATCATCAAGATCAAGAAAGGTTGGTTACCCTCGGATCGAGTTCAAAATTTTTTTTTTCAACTCTTGCGAAGGCCTGCATCATATCAGCTTGTAGCAGATCAATTGTATAGGTTGGCCCATGAAAGGAAAGGACCAGTCCTTCTCAGATGTTTATCTCCCAAGAAGCCAAAATCATCATGAAAGAAGTTCACTCCGGACTGTGTGGAGCACACCAAGCAGGAGAGAAAATGAAAATCAATATCAAACTAAAAGGCTTTTATTGGCCTACCATGTATGCAGACTGCATTCAGTATGCCCGTACATGCCATGAGTGTCAAGCATTTGGTTCTGTGCCAGAAAATCGTCAAATATATTACATCCCACGGCGCCAACATGGCCCTTTGCCGAATGGGGTATGGATATTGTGGGATCATTCCCACCCTCATCTCAGGGCCACAAATTCATATTGGCTGCTACAGATTATTTCTCTCGTGGGCTGAAGCTATCCCATTGAGGGAGCTAACCGGAGAAGCCGTCGCCAAATTTGTCAAGCAAAACATAATATACAGATTTAGAACTCCTCATAGAATCATATCCGATAATGGATCGCAGTTCCGCAACAAAACAATATGCTTTGGCAGCCAAATTTCATATTGAATGGAGGATATCTTCAGTATACAATCCACAGGCTAATGGTTGGCAGAAGCCTTTAACAAAACCCTCTGCAAATTGCTCGCCAAGATAATCGGCAATCGAAAACGGGAATGGGGAGAAAAGGTTCATGAAGCCTTATGGGCTTATCGAACTGTGTATAACCCCTACCGGATGTTCACCACCTTCTCCTTGTATATGGAGCTGAAGCAATGATTCCTATAGAAATTGAAATGTCACCTTATCGGGTGGCAATCCAAGGTGAACTCCAAAGTCAAGATCAAGATCAAATGGAATGGAGACTTGAGGAGCTCTCCAATCTAGAAGGAAGGCGCCTTGAAGCATACAAGTCTCTCCAAGTATATCAGGCTAGAATGGTTCGAGCGTTAGACAAATTAGCAAGACCCAGAGCTTTTAAGCAAGGGGATCTTGTCATGGTCAAATGCAGAGAAACAATGGCAAGAAAGCCAAGTGGCAAATTACAACCCGTCTGACTTGGCCCATATATCGTTACTATGGCATATGAAGGAGGTGCATATAGGCTGATAGATCATAAATATGTGCCCTTTCCTCCACTTAATGGGAACATCTAAAGCTATATCATGCTCCAGAACATCAGTTCTCCAGCCGGCTAACAAAACCCATCTCCCAAAACGCCGAAGGGAATTAAAAGAATATGTAAATGGAGTTTGCTACAGATGGGGGCAAAGGAATCAAAGCTCCACTGTTTGTTGCATAGCCTTCCAGTCCCTCCATTTTTGTCAGGACTAGAAGCCAGGGATACTCCGTGTACGAATCCAAGAATCAAATGAGTACATGAAAGTCAAAAAGGCCATTTTGCATATTTGGCTCTTCATCCCAAATTCAAAACCATAGCCAGCAAACCAAAAAAGTAGGCTATGTCAAATCCGAAATCCCAAAACTATAGCCAGCAAACCAAAAAGGTAGGCTATATCAAATCCCAGCAAATCAAAAATGTAGGCTATGTCGAATCCAAATACCAAAACCATAGCCAAAACCAAAAAAGTAGGCTATGTCAAATCCAAAATCCAAAAAACTATAGCCAGCAAACCAAAAAGGTAGGCTATATCAAATCAAATTCAAAACCATAGCCAGCAAACCAAAAAGGTAGACTATGTCAAATCCAAATACCAAAACCATAGCCAGCAAACCAAAAAAGTAGGCTATGTTAAATCCAAAATCCCAAAACTATAGCTAGCAAACCAAAAAGGTAGGCTATATCAAATCCAAATTCAAAACCATAGCCAGCAAACCAAAAAAGTAGGCTACGTCGAATCCAAATACCAAAACCATAGCCAGCAAACCAAAAAAGTAGGCTATGTCAAATCCAAAATCCCAAAACTATAGCCAGCAAACCAAGAAGGTAGGCTATATCAAATCCAAATTCAAAACCATAGCCAGCAAACCAAAAAGGTAGGCTATATCAATCCAAATTCAAAACCATAGCCAGCAAACCAAAAAGGTAGGCTATGTCAAATCCAAGTACCAAAACCATAGCCAGCAAACCAAAAAGGTAGGCTATATCAAATCCAAAATCCCAAAACCATAGCCATCAAAGCAAAACGGTAGGCTATATCAAATCCAAATTTAAAACCATAGCCAGCAAACCAAAAAGGTAGGCTATGCCAAATCCAAATTCAAAACCATAGCCACCAAACCAAAAAGGTAGGCTATGTCAAATCTAAATACCAAAACCATAGTCAGTAAACCAAAAAAGTAGGCTATGTCAAATCCAAATACCAAAATTATAGCCAGCAAACCACAAAGGTAGGCTATATCAAATCCAATTCCAAAACCATAGCCAGCAAACCACAAAGGTAGGCTACATCAAACCTAAACTCCAGTTATAGCCAGCAAGCCATCAAGGCAGGCCATATCTAAATTCAAGTCTCAAATTCATAGCCAGAAAACCACAAAGGTCGCTATTTTAAATCTAAACCCCAGATCAACAACCCAGAAAGCCACCAAGGCAAATCATATCAAAACCCATTCAGAACTCAGAGTCCCACCAGCAAACCATTATGTAGGTGATGATGGGTTCAAATTCCAAATTCACATCCCAAGGCCATCAAGGCAAGCCATATCCAAACACAATCCCAAACTCATAATCAGCAAATCACCCAAACACATCATATCCAAGTTTGGTCCAAAACCAAAACCAATACTTCAAATCTAAACCAAAACTCCATACCAAAATTCATATCAATACTAAAAAAAATAAACTCAAATCTCATGTTTATATTTAAATTCAATAAAAAAACCACAAAAGTAAGTCACCATCCATCCCACAGCCATATCACCAGCCATTCCACAGCCACATCACCATCCATTCCACAGCCATATCACCAGACCATCATCCATTCCACAACCAGACCACCATCCATTCCACAACCAGACCATCATCCATTCCACAACCAGATCACCACCCATTTCACAACCAACCTCATTCATTCAACTACCTAAATCAGTCAAGTACCCACCAGTCAATTCAAAAAAAAAAAGAGAAAGTAAAGGGTTGAAAATAGAGATACCCCGATGGACTCAGGTTTACAATTCACAATATACTTGAGGGTAAAAAGATCAAAAAAATCCGGCTGAGGTGAAAACCTGAAAAGACGCTTCAGGCAAAAATGGGTAACCCCTCAACGTGAAAACCCGAAAGGGCGCTAAGGCTGGTAATGTGACAAAAAAAAAAGAAAAAGAAAAAGAAAAATGAAAAGGAGGATTTCTCAGTCTTTCATTCATACATTCACAAGTTACAGGTCACCACATTACAAACTTGCAGAGGGTGACAGATACCACATGCAAAATAGAAAGGAGATCAAGGCAACAAGCCCAATATACAAATGTCATGCTGTGAAACAAAGGCAGGAAGACTTCTTCTTCTCCAGCCGTTCAAATCCAGTGCAAATCCCTTATCCCGACACTAAGCCATCAAGAAAGGGCGAAATTCAATCCCAAAGCCAAACAATAAACACCATTTCAGAGCCCATTCAAAACCAAGTCCAGGCTAAATTATACCCAAATCTCATATCCTATCCAACCCAAATTCAAAATACCACAGAAATAAGCCAGTATACTTATGTTCAAACCCAAATCCACATCCAGATCCAATTCCAAATTCGAATTTCCAATCATTGGCCAGATTCAATTTCGTTCCACAGCCAAATCCCTGGCCGTTCAATCATCCAAATCAATTAAGTACTCAACAGTCAAGTCAAAAAAAAAAAGAAGAAAGGGGTTGAAAATAGAGATACCCCGATGGACTTAAAAGTACAATCCTTGTACTCTTAAGGGTAAAAAGATCAAAAGAATTCGGCTGAGGTGAAAACCCGAAAGGGCGCTTCAGGCAAAAATGGATAACCCCTCAACGTGAAAACCCGAAAGGGCGCGTTGGAAAAAGCTAAAGGGGTCGTCTTAGTGAAAACCCGAGAGGGCACTGGGATTGGTAATGTGAAGAAAAAAAGGGAAAAAAGAAAAAGAAAAAGATGGAGAAAAATGAAAAGGAGGACTTTCATTGTCCTTTACCTTGTGTTTATAAAGTCACAAGTCACTTTTTGTACCAACATAAGAGTGGCGATTGCTACATGAAAGTGAAAAAAAAAAGGAGAGACAATGAGCTCGGCATGTAAATGTCATACTGAAAAGCAAAGACAGGAGGGTTTTTCATCCTCTCCAGCAGTTCAACTTCCTCGGCTTTGGAGGCTGTCAACTAGCGGAGGTTCCTTCCGTCTCTTACATAGGCAGCTTCTTCTTCAGAATCTTTGGCCTCCTAATTCAAGGAAGACCACTTTCATCAAGCTCGCGTTCCAGCCGGGCAATGTTCTCCTTCCCGACAACCATGCTCAACCCCACCGTCACTCGCAGTACCTCCTACTTGAAAGACAGAATAAGTTTGAAACTCCAAAAATGGGCTCCCCGCATTTCCCCAAAGTGGAAAGGAAGGATTGGCCACAGATACAGAATATGAATCCATCATCTCTCAGGAGAAAAGTTAATCATAGAAAACCTGATCACCTAAGCACAAGAAAGGAAAGTGGTCTTTAAAGACTGTATATGAGCTTAGTAAAGGAAGTCATCTGCAGGAGTTGATTCCATGGCAGAATATTCCTCGATAGGCATCGGGATATGAGCCTCGACAAGAGCAAAAGAATACTGTTCCGTCGAGACTCCCAATTCAGCAAATGCAGAGGCATCATCATCCGTCACGGCTATCTCGAAAAACAGACAGTCGAATGATGGTTCATTATAAAGTCAGTAGCTGCTCGTGAGGACTCTCACGCTCCACTCCACAAAGAAGAAGAGAACCTCCAGGCCAAGAAGCATCGCTACCCGAAGCAATCGGACCGGCACTTTTCCTCATCTGTCTTATCATCTGAGGCAGAAGGACTTACAAAAAAGGCGGAAGAAAAGGAAAGTGATAAATCAAGAAGAAAAGATCACGAATGACAATGATGAGAGAAGAAAAGAAAAGAAAGTTACCACCAGATGAGGTGGAATCCGCCACTCTCCTTTTCCAGCTTTTTTAAGCCTATAAGAGGAGGGAACATCCAAATGAGCTTCACCATTCCTATCTCCACAACTTCTGGAGCAGGGGTGGCCGGAGATTCATGACAGATATGTAAAAAAAGAATGAAGCAGAAGGAGAAAGATAGCCACCCCACAAATCTCATCGGAGGAAAGGGGTTATAGTTGTTGCCCGAAGCCAACAAGGTCGGCCTCAGCAGCAGAATTCTGTGTCAATCTTAGATAAAGCTAAGAAGACAAGATTCGAGAGAAAGATGTCAAATATGATCCAAATACTGCCAAGAAGGCGAATCTCGTGAAAGAAATATCAAATTCAGACCTGAGGTAAAGTCAGAAAGACAAAACCCAGGTAAAGAAGGTCAAAACCAGTTTTGAGCAAATCCAAAGAAGCGGAGCTGATGGCTCGGCATAAGGTATGACAAAGTCGATTGTTGCCTGAAGTTGCTGGCTTCACAGTGCAAGTATTGAAGCACGTCAACTGTGGCTACAACTTTTCGATTCAAGTTCTTTATCAAGTCATGAAGACCAGAAGCAAAGCTCAAAGAATGCACGGGACGTCCTCCTTCGGCTTCGGCTTTAGTGCATATCCCGTGGGGGGCATTTGTTGACAGAGAAAAAAAAAAAATTCTGACATCATGGTGACACAAGCATGTGTCACCATCGGTTAGAAGGCTAACAGATGGTGACATCATGCATGTGTCACCATCGGTTGGCCTTTGCTAACCGATGGTGACATCCTAGGTGATGTCACCATCGGTTGGGCTCTCTTCCCAACGCAGTGTAAGGGGGGGCCTTCCCCTATAAAAGGCCCCCCTATTCCCCTCATTTGGCAAGGCCGCACCCCATAAGGTCCCGGCGAAGCCCTGCCAATTCCTGTTCAAAAAAATCAAAGAAATAGAAAAGAGCATACCTCTTTCCAAAATTCCTCCCTGCCTCATAGAAATGCGTGGAATGAGCCAATAAAGGAGAGGAGTCGGGAGATCGGCGTCATACTGCAGCGGCGTCATACTGCATCGGCATCCTCCGGGGTTTAAATACCATCCATATCGAGCAAGTCTCTATGGATATACGGTATTTAAATGCCCTTGTTCTCGTGCTCTAAATGCCTCCATATCGAGCAAGTCTCTCTGGGTATGCGCATTTAGATGTATATGTTCTCCCCGCCCGTCGAGCAAGTCTCCGGGATGGTGGATTTTGTGCTTATATGTATATGTTTCTTAGAGGAGACTCTGTCCAAGTAGAGATTCTGCCCAAGAACATATTCGTATATTCACAAATTTGTGTTCTTATGTATATGTTTCTTAGAGGAGACTCTGCCCAAGCGGAGATTCTGCCCAAGAGCATATCCATAAACTCAAATTTGTGCTTATACATATATGTTTCTTAGGAAGAAACTCTGCCCAGGGCAAAAGCTCTTTCTAAGAATATGTCCATATAACTACAAACTCGTGTTATATGTATATGTTTCTTAGAGGAGACTCTGCCCAAGCAGAGATTCTGCCCAAGAACATATTCGTATATTTGCAAATTTGTATTCATATGCATATGTTCCTTAAAGGAAACTCTGCCCGAACAGAGATACCTTTTTTTAGAGGAAACTCTGAAGAGCTTCTTCCTTAGCAAGAATACAGCTCGGGAACATATCCATAAAATTACAACTTGTGCTTATACATATATGTTTCTTAGCAGGACCCTGTTGAGTAAAGGCTCTGCCTAAGAATATATCCATATAAATACGAACCCGTGTTATGTGTATATGTTTTCTTGAGGAGACTGCCCAAGCGGAGATTCTGCCCAAGAACATATTCGTATATTCACAATTTGTGTTCTTATGTATGTTTCTTAGAGGAAACTCTGCCCAAGCAGAGGTTCTGTCCAGAACATATATATAAAGATCGCAAATTTGTATTTATATATATGTTCCTTGAGGAGAATCCCGCCTAAGCAAAAATCTCTCTCCAGGGACGTATCCATGTAACTACAAACCTGTGCTTATATGTATATGTTTTCTTGAGGAGACTCTGCCTAAGCGGAGATTCTGCCCGAGAACATATTTGTATATTCACAAATCTGCGTTCTTATGTATATGTTCTTTAGAGGAAACTCTGCCCAAGCGGAGACTCTCCTAAGAATATATTCATAGAAATGTAAATTTGTGCTTATACGTGCATGTTTCTTAGGGGGAACTGTACCCGGACAGGAACTCTCTCTAAGTTCATATCCATATAATCACAATTTTGTACTTATATACATGTGTTTCTTAGTGGAAACTCTGCCCAAATGGAGTCTCTGCCCAAAGACATATCTATATAATCATAAATTTGCATTTATATGCATATATGTCTCAAAAGGGATTCCGTTCAAATGGAAGTACCTTTTACCGGATACTCTGCTCAAACAGAGATACCGTCCGAGAATATATTCATAATTGCAAATTTGTGTTTATACACATGTACCTTCTTAGGGCAAAATCCCTCCGGGCAAAGGTTAAGCATACGCCCATATGAATATACCTCTACGAGGACACCCTGCCTAAGCAGAGGCTCGCCAGAACATATCCACACATTTAGGAAGACGGTGATGACATACACACATCTAAAGAAAAAGGAATAAGACAAGAACTGTGCTCAGATACTCCAAATGGGAGCACATATGCATACCCACGAGAACCATATCCATGTGGACAGTTTTCGGAAAGACACTGCAATTTGACAAAGACTTCCGTGGAGATATTCATATGTTCTCCAAAAATCATATTCATACGAACAAGAAATGAGGAGAAAAGAAATTCTGCCTCAATCCGGACTTTTCCAAAAGGGACACTGTGAAAGAATCTCATATCAAAAATTGGGATAGTAATACTTCTTATACGGAAGTGTTACTCCAGATCATAATACCCCCAAGTTCAAAATCAAATTTACGGGTATATACTCGTCCACAATGATAATCTTCATGTTCACAAATAAAATCTTCAATCACCAAAATATTCCTTTGTAATAAAAAAAAGGGGAGAAAGAAGAAGAGAGACCTCAAATAGGTTCATGGGAATATGCCCGTCCTCTTCTTTAAAAAAAAATCATATTTTGGACCCCAAAAGGGCAGTCATTTTAAATCAAGCAAAAGCATTTCAAAGTAATGAAGGGGAAAATATCATGATTAGGATTTTCTGAAAAAAGTGTATATTGTCTCATCCTTGCTATGAATGGTATTCGGGTTAAAACTGGTATTAAATAATGCCAAGGGCTTTTAACTCGATGTAAATGTAACATCGATTCCGATCGATGGGGAAAGAGGTCCAGCACATGCTACCCTAATTGCCTGATGAGTATAGACATGGAACTCAAGAAGTTCAGATTAAAAAACGACGCACCCGTCCGTTCACGGACACCCCAATCGTCCGTTCCACGGACACCCCAACTGTCCGTTCCATGGACAGTCAAAACCCCTTCTTCCGCATTGCGCGGATTTTCTTCTGTCTCCTAGACAGACTGGCACGCCCCGCAAATCCCAAAAAAATCCAAAGCATGTGAAATGAATGAATACATAAACCAAATAAAATGAAATGAGCAAACAAAATCAAATGATATGTGTAGCGATATTTTTTCCGTGTCAATACCCCTCAACGTAAAAACTCGAAAGGCGCGTTGGAAAAAGCTAAAGGGGGCCAACCTTAGTGAAAATCCGAAAGGGCGCTAAGACTGGTAATGTGAAAAAAAAAGGAAGAGAAAGGAAAAAGAAAGGTGTTAAAATAGAGATACCCCGATGGACTTAAGTATACCATTCACTGTATATTTAAGGTAAAAGATAAAAAAATCCAGCTGGAGTGAAAACCCTAAAGGGCGCTTCAGGCAAAAATGGATAACCCCTCACGTGAAAACCTAAAAGGGCGCGTTGGAAAAAGCTAAGGGGGCCAGTCTTGGTGAAAACCCGAAAGGCGCTAAAACTGGTAATGTGAAAAACAAAAAAAAAAGAGAGACATGAAAGGGGGGACTTCTCTGTCCTTCATTGTATATTTACAAGATTACATGCCACACTGTTATAAACAGGCAAAGCATAACAGCTGCTATATACAAGTCAGGCGGAATGCCAGGACGGGAAGGGGCAATATAAGAGTTATTACTTTCCAAAGCGAAGCCAGGAAGGTTTCTTCCTCTTCAGTCGTTCAACCTCTTTAGTCTTGGAGGATGTGGAGCGGCGATATTCTTCATCATCCCTAACAAAGGCGGCCTCTTCTTCGGAATCCTTGGCGTCATCTTTGACCTTCTGGTCCAGAGAAGAGTGTGCCTCCTCAAGTTCGTGCTGCAGACGGATGATATTTTCCATCTCTGCGGTGATTTTCAGCTTCCGTGTCTCTTCCGGCCCTTACGCACTTCAGCAATCCGGGAGCCACGTTTTTCAGCATCACTGGCAATAAACAAAGATCGCCTTCCAAGGTCTGAATTCGTTGGTCGTAAGGGGCCCAGATAACATTACCATGGCGGTGACATACTTCGCCCCAAATACTTTCAACAAACTTCATCCATCGGCTTGGGTGATGCCTGAGTTGAAGGCCAGCATGGTTTTATCCTGCAATACTCGCTTGACAGCTTCAATTGGTGGAGGATCTTCTGAATCTACTACTGCTCTCACCCGGTGAGGAGGGAAATCCCAAAGGTCATCGTCCGCAGGACCCGACTTGGCTGGTCTCTTGTGGGCCATTTTACGCCATGCTCGATAAAGCTGCAACTTCTAGTGTCGGGGACCCGCCTTCGTCAAAATTCAAAGACGGTGGATTATCTGACACACACAGAATGCATATATATCAACAATCAGCAATGGAAGGCAACTAGCCCGAAAAGAAGCTCTTAAAATCCAGAAGAAACGATCAAAGGGGAAATCTGTTATAGCTCACCAGGTAAAGGGTTTCTTTCCTCTACCACTACCTCAGGAAATGAGGGTCGGGCGAAATTCGAATCCTCAGCATAAAATCTTGAGGAGCGGAGAGGAAGTCACCTGGAGGCGGATCCAAGCTTCCCCCATCAACTAGCAGATTGGATGGCCCGGATTGTAATTGGCTTGCTCCAAAGCCCCGTTACCATCTGTGGTACCTCCAATTGGAATGCGGAATATGCCTGTGGGTCAAAAAATGGGCTCCCCAGGCTATCCCAAGGAAGAAAGGTGAGCTGGTGGCGAAAGTGGAATGAGGCCATCATCCCCCAGTTATAAAGTTGGTCGCAAAAAACCTGGCCACCTGAATAAAGGAAAAGAAGCCAGCACCATAAATATACAGTTGCTAAAGATTGTATATGAGCTCAGTAAAGGAAATCACCGGCACAAGAAGATTCTATGGCAGGATATTCCTCAGCAGGCTTCGGGATATAAACATCGACAGGAGTAAAAGAATATGCTCCATCGAGGCTCCCATCTCAGCAAATGCAGAAGCACTGTCATCACACCTCGTCGCCGCCGTTTCAAAAACTGCACAGTCGGGTGATGATTCGTTGTTGTCAACTTCCGGTGCAAAATCAGCGGCCGCCTGCGAGGAGCTCCCACATTCCCCTACATAAGAAGAAAAGAGGAACGCCCTGGCAAAAGGACATTGTCACCTAGAATAATTAGGTTGGCACTCCCATCGCTTGTCTCCTCATCTGCATTAAATAAGTCAGAAGCAGAAAAGAAGAAATAAGTTGCCAAAGATTTTACTATCATCAGAGATAAATAAAAAAAACAAGAAAAGCAGGGGAAGAAGAGAGGCCCACCATTCATTGAAGAATAATCCACAACCAGGGCCTTGCCCTTGGGGTCTTCATGTCTTGAGGAGAACACGAGACATCCAGCTAGGCAATACGCCCCCTGTCTCGCCAATTCTCAGAACGGGAGCAGCTGAAAACCCAATATAGAAATCAGCAAAAAAAAGAGAAAAAAAAGAGAGAGGGAATTATTAAAACGAAAGAGGGGGCTATCAATCCAACAATACCTGTTGCTGGAAAGAGGGAGCCAATACTAGCTCCTTGAGATCAATTTTGCAAATATGGCTCACTCGCCTCATAATACTCCGAATCATGGTTTGCTGGTGCGCCGATTCGGGGCGAATCGGGCTCGCCCTGATGCGCTCCGATTCACCCCGAATCGGGGCGAATCGACCCGATTCGCTTGGAAACTGTTGGGCAGTCATGGCTGAAGCCCCAGTTTGGCCAGATTCGCATGGTTTTGATATTTTTTTGGCTGTTTCTATGTTTACAACCTCTTGTGAAGAACATCATGTATAACTGATGATATTTATGGCATGTAATACTACACAAACATCCATTTTCATTCAATTGTATTGGAAATTGAGAACAAACTTCAAAGTATAAACATGAAATGTGAAACATGAAACTCAATTCCAATTGAAAAATACAATGAGACTCATATCAACTAAAAAGTACAAACTTGAAATTCAAATCCAAATACAAAGTACAATGAGTCTAGTATCCCCAATATCCCTGCTGATATGGATCATATGTACCCCACTGGGGTTGGACAGACTCATCCGACTCTGAGGGCAGCTCCCCAATAAGATGATAACTTTGGTTCGAGACACAAATGAACGGAACTCATCCCAAGTCATCATGGTGTTGTATCTGCTCCGAAACTCCCTCACAAAGTGGTCCCACACCTCGCATCCAGGACGGACTATACTCAACCTCGCCATTTCTACATCCTCTGCAGAAACATAAGTCTGCTGAACAGGAACAGGATAGGAACATGAACATGAACAAACGGAGGAGGATGAAAATATGGTGCTGGGTAGCCTGTGGTGGCGTACCCACTATAGCCACTAGAGTAGCCTGTGTCGGACTCTGGCTGATAACTATGTCCCCCATATCCATAGGATCCCACAGACTCATTTGTACTCATTCTTTCAAAATCAGATATCATAGTGTTATAGCTATCACTATCCACTGCTGCACCTTCTGCACGACCACCTCCCCTAACCCTTCGCCTTCTATTGTACTTCACTGGGCCGCCATGATGCTGCTCCGCTGTGAATGCTCCCCCATCTCCATCATTACCCCCGCCCCCTCCCCCTTCTCCAACATTACCATCGCCCCCTCCCCCATCTCCATCACCTCCCCCTACAGACCCACCCGGTGAACCAGTTGTCATGGAGTCATGGGAGCGGCTGCTGGGTAATCGTGGCGAATCCTCTGGAGGTGTTTCTTCTGCATTTGGATCCAATGTTTCTAACTCTGCAATGTCAAGTGGATCTACAGAAGGGGCAGCCAATTTTTTCCCTTTCTTGGATCCCCAGGGTAACCAACTCTTTTTCTTTTGTGCTGGGGCGGTTGGCTCTGTAATGACAATGTGACGGGGACCGTGACTCGTGACGGACGCGGAACGAGACTCGAGACTGCAGACGACCGACGATATATTGACATCAATTTTTTTATTATGTAATTTTATTTTTAGTGGATTTTGATTTAGTCAGGTAGAATTCAAGTCTAAATTTAAGGTAAGAAGGTTTATTAACAGGGTGGGACAGTTTGTTTTTTGTATTTTGTCATTAGTTCTAAGGTTATTTAGTCTTTTCTTTTGTCTGTCTTTGGCTTCCAGTGTGGCCTTTATATGTAGCAGTCTCCCCCTCTTTTGATGATAGATTTGATGAAAAAAAAAAAAATCAGAAAAACTTGTTTCGGCGGAAGCCAGTTCCTGTCTCCCCCCTCTTTCCCTACTCCTCTCCCCTCCTCCGGTGGATTCCGGATTTCCTCCATCCTTGCCTCCCGGTGGACATCCGGACTTCGTCCCTCCTCCCCTCCTGCCTTCGTCCCCCATCAACTTGGTATCAGAGCATCCTTCGATCCCCCTTCTATCTTCCCCGACCATCTCTTTCTCTCCCGGTCGTCCCCCCCCCCCCCCCCCCATCTTCCAGTCCTTTCTCTCTCCCTGTTCTCTCTCTCTCTGCTCCCGGACCCCCCCTGCGCGAGCTCACCCCTCCCTGCTTTCCCTCCTCTCCGGTTCCCCAGTTCCCCCTCCCATCGGCTCCCTCCTCCCATCTCCGGAACCCCGCCCCGAGCTCCCCCCATTTCCAGAAGCCCGCGCAGGCCACCCTGCCCCAAACCCCCCCCCCCCCCCACGCGTCGAACTCCCTGCACACGGATCCCCCTCTCGCCGCAGACACACCCCCCCCCCCTCCGCGCAAACCCCCCTCCGTACCCGGGTCAAGCCCGCTCCCGGGTCCCCCCCCCTCCACGGTCGCGCTCGGGACCCCCGCGCCGGCGCGCCGAGGTCTCCTTCTCCCCCGCGCCGGACGCGCCTGGGCCCCCTCCCTCACCTCTCTCTCCCTCCCGCGGTGTCGTCCCCTTCTCTCCCTCCCTCCCCATCGCCGGAACAACCCCCGCGCAGAACCACAGAAGAGGGAGAGAAGAGGAGCGCCGTCGCCTGGTTCTCTCTCGCCCGCCGTCGCCGGCTCCGCCAGCAACCCCCGCGAACGCCGGCCCCGCCCGCCGGCGCCAGCTCCTCCGGCAGGCCGCGGACGCCGGATCTCCGGCCACCTCCGCCAGTTCGGCGGCGGCGGCCATCGCCCGCGACTGCGCCCTCCCGCTCTTCCCCTTTTCTCTGGTTCCTGCGTGTGAGAGAAGAAGGGAGGAGGCAAGCCCCTTTTGAAGCAACCCAGTCAAACCAAGTTTGACCTGGTTAGGGCCAGCCCGGTTTGGCCCCTGGTTCGGTACAGTGACCGGCCAGCTACAGTGCCAGGCGGTGCCAAATCTTATCGCACCGCCAGTGTACCCAGCTTATCTGTGCTCCGTTTTCTGCATCGTTGCGCCGGTGTCTTTCCTCGCAGCGACGCCCACCCACGTGCCCGTGTGCACCCAACATAGTACCTGCCAGCGCAACAGAAAAGCACAGTGAGATCTTGAATTTATATTTGATATGATTCCTCTTCCAACATATTCACAGCATCACTGCCAATGGAAATGTGCGGAGATTGATTTATTGATATGGAATATGAAAATTGGGTTTACACCTCACATTGTTGAGTCCCTATCAAAAACTGGAGAATAATTTATGAAGGTGATCAAGTATTTGTGGAATTTCATAAGGTTTTCGGCACAACCACCTATTTTGATGGAGCTTTGGTGTTACATCGGCACAATGGCAGCAACATGTATTATACTGGGAAGACAATGGCTAGAAGAAAGACATGCTATCATTGATTTGGAACGACGAACTTGTACTTTGAGCCCGAGTCATTTACAAGACAAGTTTGTTTTTCATAATGCACTGTTGTCTCTTCCTAAAGTACAGATTGGACGACATGGTTCTGAGTGTCAACCTATGCAAGAGATTGTCTATGAGGCTGATCCAGCACTAGCAGAAGAGTATTATGCAGAGGTTGAGTCTAAGATGTTTGAAACACATGATAGTCTCTTGGTAGCAGAGGATGAATCGACGACAAAAGATGTAGCTGGGATGTGGTTGAAGAGCCAAAGGATGTTCCAATTGTTGGTTCACCTTCTACTGTGGTTGAGTCCGAGTTACTCTCCAGGATTTGATGTGGTGTGGTTAGATTTTCATGAGGCGCACTCTGGTCGACAGTTTGAGATTTGTGATATTATGATTTGCATGGCTTGTGTCATTTACGTTGTATTTATCTTCCTCCTACTACCCGACACTTCAAAATTCGAGGGCGAATTTTTTCGAAGTGGGGGAGAATGACGGGGACCGTGACTCGTGACGGACGCGGAACGAGACTCGAGACTGCAGACAGACCGCGAGATATTGACATCAATTTTATTTTATTATGTAATTTTATTTTTAGTGGAGTTTGATTTAGTCAGGTAGAATTAAAGTCTAATTTAAGGTAAGAAAGGTTTATTAACAGGTGTGGGACAAGTTTGTTATTTTGTCATTAGTTCTAAGGTTATTTTGTCTTTTCTTTTGTCTGTCTTTTGGCCTTCCAGTGTGCCTTTATATGTAGCAGTCTCCCCCTCTTTTGATGATAGATTTGATGAAAAAAAAAAAAATCAGAAAAAACTTGTTTCGGCGGAAGCCAGTTCCTGTCTCCCCCCTCTTTCCCGACCTCTCTCCCCTCCTCCGGTGGATTCCGGATTTCCTCCATCCTTCCCCTGCTCCGGTGGACATCCGGACTTCGTCCCTTCCTCCCCTCCTGCTTCGTCCCCCATCACAATGCCTTTGGCTGGGCCACCTGCTGGACCTATGTCCTTCCCCTTTCCTTTCTTTGGTTGGGTGTCGCCACCGCCTTTCCTTTTGCAGCTTGGGAGAGAGCAGCAGTTCCTTATTTGATCCCTTCCTTCTTGGTTCTTCTGCGGAAACAATTGCTTGTGCTTCTCTCATAAACTCTGAGTGGGCTGACGGGCCTAAATTCATCAATCTTTCAAACTCTGCATCATCATCAACAATTGCACCACCTGCAATAGTCCCCAACATCACAAATTATACAACAGACAATGACAAAACAAAGAATGACATGTTTAACAAATTAGAACTACTGTCTCACCTCTTGCCCCAATTGATAATTCGCAAAGATCTACCTCATCTTCTTCTTCGGCCCGAAATTGACTAGAATGTGGTTGGCCGCCCCCTCCCACATCTCCATCACCCCCCCTCCTCCGCTTCTGCAGCTTCGATAGCCTAGCTAAAATGTGTTTGGCCGTGGTGGATCTTCCGGATCATCTGCCTCCTCATCTAACTCGAACTCTCCCCGCTCTGTGGTCGCTCGTGCAACCCTGCAACCATTGGGTCTTCATCATCTCGTAGAAACCCATGTCAACCGGATCATCCTCCACCTCCCCCCTCTTTGGATCCTCTGTTAATGCTTCACCCTCAACCTCATGTTATAATGCACATACACCAAATTGTCCAACCGCCTATGTGACAACCTGTTCCGGACTTTGGTGTGTATCAATGCGAAGGTGCTCCAGTTTCTCTCTCACCCACTTGAGGAGGAGGCTGGGACAAGATCTTTACTGCAATTTTCCTCAATATGGGTGTCGAATGCCCAAAGTTGAACCACCAATCAGCTGTAAAAAAAATTTGTTGCCCATTAGTCAATCGTTGAGTTTACTAATATGTAATTATAAAAGGGAAAGCACATTACCGCATCAATGCGGTCCCGACCAGCAATAGCGGATGGCTCTGCAAAACTCCCCACCCTTTCTCTAAAGCTCTTCATCTGCCGCAATGAAGTCCATTAGAAAAAGCTGCAATTGATTAATTGACATAAACATGATGTACTTGTATTAATGCTCGCCTGATCAATAGCATCTGCTGCATCCAATGGACTCCTTGACAGTCTTTCAACAACCCGTGTAAAGGCGGCAATCAAGTGATCCTCGTACGATAGCTCGAACGCATAATGGTAAGCAGGATGGAGATAGTAAGCTGTAATTATGGTATAAAATCAATTAGTGTGATTGTACTAAAAAAAATATAGTACCAAGTTGAACTAAAATTTTCTCACCCGCCATATGTAGATCCCGACTCATTTGTCGGTCCCACCGATCCTCAACAACGTCTAAGACCAAGTGTGCATAACGAGGGGACACATCGTGGATCTTTTTCTTTGCAGCTTCAATTTTTGCATAAACCAAACCTATGCTTGGTCTCCTATCCCCATCAACCACCCTCAAAACCTCATAAAGAGGTTCAATGATTTGCACCAGCTTGAAGACTCGGTCCCAGAAATTAGCGCTGCAGATGATCCCTTCTACCTCTTTACCATCAGAAGTCCCTGCAAAAGTGCTGTGCATCCATCTCTGTCTGTCCTAAACATGCGTTTTAGACCATCTTTATGCTTTAGAGACTTTGTAAAGCAATGAAATTAGTTGCAAAGCGGGTGATAGCCGGCCGCAACAACTCTCCACCTGTGGACTCTCTCATCCACGCCAACACAACATGATGATTATAAATGTACCTTGTGATTTTCTTCTGCCCAGCCTCCACCACCGTCCTGACAGGTCGCAATGTGCCAATCTCTTTCAACATCAAATCTACACAGTGTGCTGCACAAGGAGTCCAGTAAAGATGAGGATAAAGAAGCATCAACTCCTCACCTGCCTTCTTGTATGCAGAGCCATTATCGGTCACCACTTGCACAATATATTGCTCTCCTATCTCATCCACAACCTCCCGCATCAAACTTAGAATATATTCAGAATTGTGCACTCTATCGGATGCATCAACAGATTTGTGGTAGAACACCTGTCTATCACAATACACAAGGAAGTTGATAAGACTACTCTTGGTCGTACCTGACCAACCATCACACATGAGTGTGCAACCATATTTTTCCCACTTTTTTTTGAAGCCTTGGATATATGACTTGATCTCCTGCACTTCTTCATCTAGATATCTCCCTGCCAAGTCTCTTGATGAGGGTGGTTGCACATGAAGCCCTTGTTGTTGTACCTCTTGGATCATACTTTTGTAATACGGGCTATTAGCTGCATTGAATGAAATGCCCGAATGATGCCACCATTTTGCCACTGCACGGCCCACTTTATATCTAGGCCCTTGCTTGTTGTATGCATCATCAATTCTGGTTTGTTTTCCATGCTCCCGAGAATATAAATGCGGATCCACCTCTTCTAAGGTTACACCCGTGGATCTCTTCCTTTGCCCTTGCTCTCTGTCTGGGTTTGGTACGTTGGTTGAGGATGGAATATGAGTGAAGTAATCATCCACATTGGAGTACCGACGGGACTGGGTCTCACCCCCAACTCTACACCACTGCCACCACTACCACTACCAACCTCAAAGCTCCCTATCTGCTCAGGGATAAGGGGCACATCAGGTTCGTCATCGTCATCTTCATCTCGTTGCCTTCCCGAGATGATCCTCTCCTGCATGCCCTTGTCCGCCTTCTTTCTTTGCGACTCAGCACGAACACCCTTCAAGTGTTCAATCATGAGCCGCTTCACTTCAGCAGGCACGGATTTACAACCTTGGACATCTTGGTACCCTGCAAGCCGCCCACCTGCAAGGTGCTTCTTGAGGCGGGAGACGCCCCCTCCTTGGCCCGTATGGCCGCAGTAGTTGCACTTGTAATTGTGCCTACTGCCTATTGCAGTCCCGTGCTGCCACCCAATGTCCTCACTAGCAGCTTTCTTCGGTGCCATCTACATAAAATAGTTATTCATTAAATTTCATCTAAAAAATATATTCTGATTTTTTTATAAATAAATTCAGAAATAAAAAATTAGATGAACATGGCCAAAAGTATGTGTAAGAAAGATAGATTCAAAGGAGAAATGGTGGAAAGTGAACATTAAACACTTACACCATCATGTTTGAATTATTTTGAATTTTTAAACAAATATTTTCAGAAATTCAAAATTAAAAGAAAAAGGGCAAATCTATGTGGAAAATTTTAAGATTGAAGAGAGAAATGGTGGAAAGTGAACATTAAACACTTACACCCTCATGTTTGAATTATTTTGATTTTTTAAACAAATATTTTCAGAAATTCAAAATTACAAGAAAATGGGCAAATGTATGTGGAAAAATTCAAGATTCAAGAGAGAAATGTTGCAAGTGAACACTAACACTTGCAACATCATGGTTCTAAATTTGATTTTTTAAAATATAATTTCGTTGCAATTTCTGTTTATTTAAATAATTTCAGAAAATAAAAATGGAAGAACATGGCCAAATTGTGGAAGAAATGTAGATTCAAAGGAGAAATGGTGGAAACTAAACATTAAACACTTGCTATATCATGTTTCAATTATTTTGATTTTTTAAAAAATATTTTCAGAAATTCGAAAATAGGAGAAAATGGGTAAATCTATGTTAAAAATGGAAGATTCAGGGAGAAATGGTTGCAAGTGAACACTAATCACTTGCAACATCATCTCCCATGAATATACCTCCCATGAATCCCATCCATCAACAAAAAAGAAAAAAAATGGAAGATAGAATGAGACTTACCTTCAAACAGTGAAAAAGATGAAGAGAGGATGAGAGAAGCCCAAGAACACCTCCAAGCACCTTCCAATCCACCTAGGAAGCCTCCTTGGGTCTCCTAGAGTGTGGATCTGGCGTTTCCTTGAGAGAGAAGGGGGAAAAAGGGGGAAAAGGGCTCTTGCGGCGTGGCTCCTGCGAATCGGGACTGCACAGTCTCGATTCGCAGGATCATCGGGGTTTTCTTACGGGGCGGGGCGAAGCGAGCGGGTCGGGCCGGGCGAATCGGGCCGGAGCGAGGCGGATCCGGTCGATTCCCTGGCGGACGGCGGATCCAGGCGGATCACGCTTACGGGCCGGCGTCGATTCGCTCCGATGCGGGCGAATCGAGCCGATTCGCTCCGCCGTGCAAAACCATGCTCCGAATATCCTGAAATGTTAAGCCGTCTCGTAAAGGATAACTCCACCGGCCCAGCCTGGCCAATATATTGATAAGGTTGCCTCTCCCAACGTGCCCAAGCCGGATTCCCAACACATTCTGGGGCAGCCTTGTTGATAAAGGATTCGGGGCGATAGCCACAATCTGAAAAGAGGTGATCCCACCAGTGATGGTCTGAGGGATCGTCACCTCTCCTCGGAATCTTCACTGACAGCAGTTCCACGGGTTCCAGGCGAGGCATCTCCCCTCGGTAAAAATGCTTCTCAGCAGCTGGAGGAACACCCTTCGTTACCTGGTTATAATAGCTCGATATGAGTTCATTTATGCCCTTGAAATGGTCCTCGAGGAACGTCCTCTCGATGAAAATCGACGGCAGGGTATGTTTCTCGAGATGAGAATCTTCGGCTTCTCTTAGCTCATGACGAGATGTCCGAAAAATATTGCTCTGGTCAAACCACCATCGAGCATAGAAGATGTCCATACGTCCAGTGGCCTCAGGGGCTGGAAGGACACATGTGGAACCAGTTCCCTCCCGGCAGAAATAGTTCCACCAGGCTACCGCGTTCAAATGAAGACGATGTCCTCGAACAAGGCGTGTAGGCAATGGGAACTCTGCGTTTGGCGGAGTCAGCTGGTCATAGCCGAAATTCCTGGCACACCGTAAAGGATAATAAGGCTCTAATACGAGCGTTTGCCCCCCACGGTACACCAGCACCCCAGGGCGAATACAACACAGCCAATCCTGATATAAAGATGAGTCAGAGGCATTGCTATGAGGAAGATAATATGTCGTTCCCCTCGAGCTCTGAATGCTGTATGGCCTACAACTCCGAGACATATTGCCGAATGGAAGAAGCCTTCCTCCCCATTCGGAAGAAAAGAAAGACTGGAGCGAGCATCGACAAGCTGCCTCAACGTATCTCCAGAAGGCCGGTTCCTGAACAACAATATTAACGGAGCCATAGGCCGAGGCAAATCACAACCTGACACAGGCCGGGCAACAAGAGCCCCGCCCAGGCACTTAGATAGTGTGTTGGGAGCAACATCCTCTTGTCCCGAGGACTGGGATGCGAACTCAGGGCCCCCAGCCTATGAAATATCTTCGTTAAGGCTGCAGGAGCAATGGCAAGCCGATGCCCTTCTGCAAGAAGAGGGCAGGGTAATCAACCCGGCCTGATTCCCTCTTCTTCGCCACGTGACATCACAAAGCTCGACAACCAATATGTCAATATGCAGCAAGATAGGTGCGATCTGGTAATGTCCTGGATTCCACCCTTCGTTCTCTGGGGCAAAAATATAACGGCCGGCCGCGAGAGTCTTTATTGCCTTCAGTTGACGATACTGCCCCAAGGGGTGACCTTCCGCTGCGAAGTTGTCGAAGAACAAAAGGGGCCATTATAAAAAAACGAATCCAGGCGTTTGGCTTACCCGCCTGATGAGGGCTTCTGTCCGTCCACTCTCTCGACACGAGCAAGATCCCTCCACACCTTCGTCAAAAAACGAAGGCTGTAAGGAATAATGTACCGCCCAGAGCCATCAGTGCGGTAGCAATGCATATCATTCAAAACAACTTTCTCATAAAAAGAGCCAGATATGGGGAGCCCGGAGATGCGGTGAAAGCTCCACCAAAGCTTGAAGAAGCCCCGTATAACAAGGATAATCAAATAAGGCCGCCTCAACGGCCCCATAAATACCAGTCGCTATAAGAAGCTCCCCATAATGGTGTAAAACCCCCATCGCCATTCTGTGGCGTCATAGTGAAAAACATGGGAAGGCAATATAGAACACTTTCCATACCAACTGGGAGAAGTATGGTCAATAATCCGTCAAGAAGACAACAGTTATCATAACCCCCTGTGGCATAGTGGGAATGACAAGGCATAAGCAATAAGCCTTTGGTCTGTTCAATGTCCTATGGCGCCCCTTTAACTCCAAGTAGCTGGAGCAATCATGTGTGACCATGTGTATGTTTCAGATCCTGACTGAAAACCCCCAATCAGTGGCCGAAGGAAGTCGATTCGACTTGGTAAAGCCCATGGAAAGCTGGGATAGAAAACAGGGCAAGTTCTAAAAGACTATCCCGATATCGCAAAATAGCAGTTTCCAAATACCTTCTCTCCGCAAACACATCAGGATCATCCACACTCATATGAGAAGGAATGAATCCATTTATGAAGTTAAACAGATTTTTATCTAGCGGGAAATGGTCTGGATAATCTTCCTCCCGTTGATACCTATAGAAACCTCTCTGATGTCTGATAAGTGAAGTGTCCACCTCACCATCGGATGACTCATCTTCAACCTGTCCGCTGGCAACGACGTTGTAGCCGCTGTCAAGCGGAAGAATGTTATCCCTAGTAACACGGGGCTCTTCCAAAGCTGACATCATATCATCCAGCAGAGAAACTCCGTCGCGAGTCCTCGGACCATAGTTACCCCGGCTCAGGAACTGTCTACCACCCAACATGACGGGAGCCTGAAGAACAATGAAGACACTCAAGAATGAGAAACAGAAAGGACCGAAGGACAATAAATCTGATTAAGCAAAAGAAATCAGTCAAGAAAAGAACATTCTGCGGTATGCAATTGAAGAATTTACACAGGTCACGTGCTATCACTCCAACACATAACCTGTGGGGGGCATTTGTTGAACGAAAATCACAACAACATCCTGGGGATTGTCTTTCAAGAACAAACAGGGAGGCCTTCAAATTGCATTAACCCTCCGAACAAATCGGAAGAAATTAATGCCTTGTACAAAAACTTGAAGAATGAAGGCAGCATGAAAGAAAAGTCCGGCATACGAGATCTATAAAGACCAAGTGACAAATACAAATACAGATATAACACGGAGGAAATCCGATAGCATGAATCCACAAGGACCAAATGCAAGGTACAAATACATGAAAGAGATCCTGCAGTACGTGGTCCATAAAGACCAAGTATGAAGCACAAGTACAAATACAAACACAAGAACAAGTCGACGACGGAGGCTTCAAGGATGCAAATCCAACTCTTCGCCAAAGGAAATTGAAGCAAGGAAGCAAGATTCATGCAAATTCGATGCCCTCCAAGTGAGGCATTTATGGCCTACTTATTGGCACCTCTCCCCCCTTATGGCCATTTAATGGTTTAAAGAAGGAGGAGGGGGAGGTCCCCTCCCTATAGAGCCGGTTGGAGGGGATCCCTCCAACCGGTCCCTTAAAGGACCGGTTGGGGGATCTCCCCTCCAACCGGTCCTTCATAGGACCGGTTGGATCCAACCGGTCCTATGAAGGACCGGTTGGAGGCTCCCCTCCCCCTCCTGTTTTAGGCAGTGAGAGGAGGAGGAGCTCTCCCCTATATGTCAAAAAAAGGAGGATCCCGAAAAAATCCCCTTCATGCTGTAAAGACCAGTCCCAAAAATCCCTGCAAAAACAGTCCCAAAACCCTGCTAAACCAGTCCCCAAAGCCTTGTAAAAATCTAAAAATCCATTTGGAAATTGCAATAAGCTCTTCTTTCTAAATCCCTCTTCAATCTGTTCGCCGAATTTCTGGTTTGCATGTGAAGGTATTGGTATATTCTGTGGGGTTTAGATATCGCCCATGATGCATATCACTTCATGGTCCCGGTGCCTAAATACCTTTTGTATATTTGTACTCTAAATGCCTCCCATTAAGCATGACTCTTTTGGGATACAAGCATTTAGATGTCACTTGTGTTTTGTATTTTGTATTTGTATATTTCTTTGAGGAAACTCTGCCCAAGCAGAGATTCCACCCAAAGAACTTATCCGTGTGATCATATTTGTGTGTTTATGTGCGAGAACTCTGTTTAAGCAGAGATTCTGCTCGGAAATACATCCACATAACCACAACCTTGTGTTTATACGTATATGTTCTTCGGGAAAATCCTGTTTAAGCAGAGATTTTGCCCAAGGATTTAGTCGTATACACATGTTCTCTTCGGGGCACTCTGTCAAAACAGAAATTCTGTCCAGAAACATACTCATGTGCTCATAACTATGTATTATACGTGTATATTTCCTAAACAGAAACTCTGCCTTGTCGGAGATTTTTCCTGGAAAATGCTTATATACTCACAAGGAGTTATAATCACCTAACCATGATCATGGAAGGAACCTAATTTCTACCAAAACCTCGATAAGAAAACATGTATATATGTTCATAATACACGTACTTGTGTAGATATACTGTCTAAAAAAAAAGGGAAACTCTGTCCAAGCCAAGTTTCACTCAAAAGGTATTTTCATAAACCCTTAAGAAAGTTATGTCTATATGAATAAACTTTCGTCTATTTTCAAGTCATACGTTAAACCCTCCAAGAAAAAAAGGTTTATGCGTTTTCAAACGATTAAATCCTTCTTCAAATCAAAATTTATATTCTTGGAAGATGCATATATTTTCGCCCATGCTATGAAATGGTATTCGAGTCGAAACTGATGTTAATACGACATCTAAGGCTTTCAGCTCGATGTAAATGGAGATAGCGGTCCAGTACATGTTACCCTAATCGCCTGATGATTAGAGGCACGTAATCAAAGAAGTTCAGATTAAAATACGGCGCACTCTGTCCATTTCATGGACATACAAAAATTTCTAGTTCTGCACTGCCCAGACTTTCACTTCTGCCTCACAGGCAGGCTGGCACGCCCCGCAATACAAAATCATATTTATATCAAAAAATATTCAAATCACCAAGTTTATTATAAAAAAAGGAAGAAATCCCGTGTCCACAACCCCTGAGAAGTCCTAGGAAAAACCATCTGTCCAGAACCAGATGCAAATGGAGATTGCGTACCGCCTGGCGCCTGACCTCCCTGTTGTCCTCCACTTCGAAAGGGTCCATAAAAATCAATTCCTCCTGCCCTCTCCACAGCTCGAGAAGTCACCCCCCTTCAGCAGTCTTCCTCCCCCTCAGCAGTCTTCCTCCCCTGATTCCCTCATTCCCTCTGCATTTTACGTGTTATATATGTATTTATCAAATTCAATTAACTATACTTAGTTCAAGCTCAAGTCTGTGCTCTGTGGTAGAAAGTCTTACTGTTATTGGATTGACATCACCAGAAGTTCCTGTCACTTCTGTGCGGCTGTACTTACTGTTGAGTAGTTCAATGACTAATTGTTTTTTGGCGGCTCATGCATACATATGAGATATTTGTCAGTTACTTTTAAAATTGCCTACTGCATGGTCAACTTTTATTTATCATTGTATCATAGAGATTCTACCACTTTGATTCTTCTTGTTATCAAAATGAAAGTGTGCATTGATGCATTTTGCATTATTCATTTGGTTTTTATTTGGAGTCTCTTAAGTATGATTTGTTTTGTACACTACTATCACATTGATTGGCAGCTATGATTCCTTAGGTGATTCTGATACAAGAACAACTTTCAAAGAATCGCATATTTTGACACTGATAGTAAGGGACGGTAAGAATTTCCTTGAGGACTTCAATTTAATATTGATTTTGTCAATGCCCTTTTTATCAAACCAGCCATCATTCTGACACCAGAGTCTTTACCACATCCTGCTGGCAGCCTTATGCCATTGTTGTCACTAGTTCAGAGAAACAGCTTGATGCTTGGTGTAGTTAGAGTGCACACTATCATTCTATTTTAGAAAGTTGGCAACAGACAACATTCATTATAGTGTACTGCCATTTCTATTGGCTGTATGTCCCAGAGATTGTCATTTGGAGCCAAGCCTGGAGTCAAGATGATAAAATACATGGCAAAATAGGACAATAGGTGAAACAATGACTCTGAATGCATCAGCAAACCATGTACGTGGATATGTTTCTCCAAAGTATAGTACTTATCCATATCTTGACAGTAGCTGCTCTGACCCCGAGTTTTTAATTAGCAAGATGATTTCTTTTTATCGAAGGACTTTCATCTAATGCAGTTCTAAGTGGTCCTTTGCTTGTGATCAGTGTGACAGCATCTGTTACCTGCAGCACCCATGAAACGAAAAGCAAGACAGTCTTCTTTATGGAAAAAGGGAAGATATATCTTCAGCTCAATCAATTTAATAAACCGGTACTCACTGAAAACCATAATTGTATTTCTTTATCCTTTCAATAGCTGGTAAAGTTTGAGGAGCTGTGGAGATATTCAAGTAAATTTTCATATTTATGAACTGTTCCTGGTCTTCCCCATTTCATTTCATTGTCATGATTCTTTCTGTTAATATAAAAAATCACTGCTTATCTGTCTTTATTTTTTGATTGGCATGTCATTGTTGAAAATAAGGTACTATTCCCCTCTGTTCCTCATCTCTCTCTATCCATGTGTCTGCTTGGGATCTTCTTCATTAGAAGGAAGCAGGGCCATTATACAATGAAATAGAAAATTGCTTGCAAATAAGGATGTCGGATTATTTAATGAGGGCATTGCTTGTGGTACTACCATGGATGGAAAAGTCGACCGACTCGGAGCGGAGTCGGCCCCTTGCGACCCGACTTGGGAGGGGGAACATCGACCCACCATCGGGCTAGGTGGAATCGGGGGTGAGTCGACCGAAGTTGGCCCGACTCGTCCCGACTCACCCCGACTCGGCCCGAGCCAGGATCCGCAGAGTCGGTGTTAGTCGGGCCGGATCCCTCCATAAGGAGGGTCGACAGTCACGGGACTGCGCAGACAGACTCGTCTGCGCAGTCCTGAGACCCCCCTTCCCAGCCCCCTTTACAACCCCTGCCCCCCTCCCCCCGCCGGAGCTGCTCTCCCTCGCCGCCGCCACCGCCGGAGCTCCGAGGAGGGTCGCCGCCGACCATCGCCGCCGGCGCCGCTGCATGCCCCCGCCGCTATTGCTCCTTCCTCTTTCTTTGTTCTCTTCTCTCTTCCTTGAGGTGAGTTTTTTTAATTTTTTTAAAAAAATCTGAAAAATAGAAATGTTAAATAAGCTATAGATCTATAGCATATTTAACATTTCCATGACTCTCATTCTCCAAATCCCCAAATGAACTCTAATTAGGGTTTAAAAATTAGGGATTTTGTGTCCATGCATGAAAGTAATGTGCAATTGAGTGTCTAATAGAATTATTTAGTTGATTAAAGTTTGTTGGTAGAGTCAATTGCATTACATGGTCTATTTTTTCCCAAAATCTCCAAATGACCCTAATTAGGGTTTAAAAATTAGGGATTTTAGGTCATTAATATAATTAATGTGCACTTGAGTGTCCAATATAGTCATTTTAGTTGATTAGAGTTTTATAGTAGATTATTACTTGCATGACCTTTTTTTCCCTTTTTCCCAAAATTCTCAATTAAACCCTAAATAAGGTTTAACAATTAGGGATTTTGTGTAATTAACGAGCAATACATTTGCATTCTTACACATGAATATGGCACATCAAGAACATGAAGAGCAAGAGGTGGAGTAGGCCATTGATCCTAGTTGGGCTCATGGTACTCTTCTTGATGCACGATAGAAAAAAGTCAAATGTATTGGTGTTCAAAGGAGATGTTTGAAGGCATATATCGCCTTAAACAATATCTTGCTGGGATTGCAGGAAATGTTTCAAAATGCCCATCTTGTCCAATGGAAGTTAGGAATGAAATAAAAGCATATATGAAGGGGAAAAAAACAGAAAAATTATTGACAACTCAACAACAATAAACTTCAAGATGAGATTTCTGGGAGACATATTCGTAGGGATTATACTTTACCAATCAATGTGGATGATGATGAGATGATGACGATGATTCTGATCTTGAGTTCACTGCAGCTGCACCTGCTAGTCGTTGTTCTTATGCGGAGGAAGATGAGAGACGAGGGGCTTGGGGACATTGAGACCACATTTGTTTAGATATGACTCTAGGAGATCTCTTCCTAGGAGTACATCAATTCGTAGGACTGCCGGTGCATTAGGGTGTGGAGGTAGACTTTCAGATGTTTATGCTCCTACACAGGGCCTTATGGATACATGTATGTTTAGATCAAGGTCTGTAAAGCAACCAAGAATCAAGCAGGCATTGGAAGGAGTGAAAACAACTGCAAAGTCATCAAAGGGAGCAATCAAAGGTATTGTCAAATGGTTTTTACATGCAGGTGTGCTGGCACATACGACAGTGAGCCCATATTTCCAGAGTATGTTGGATGCAATTGCGGAAATTGGGCCTGGTCTTAAGGCTCCTACAAGGAAGTACATTTATGATGCTGGGCTTGATGAGGAATATGATGAGTTGAAAGGATGGGTGAATAGCTTCCAAAATGTATGGAAAGAACGTGGTTGCACCATTATGTGTGATGGTTAGACAGGGACCACAAGGAATCCATGATTAATTTTCTTGTGTATTGCTGTGAGGGGTCTATCTTTCTTAAATCTATTGATGCATCTAACAAGATCAAGAATGCAGATTATTTATTTAAACTAATGAATGAAGTTGTGGAGGAAGTGGCTGAAGAGAATGTTGTACCGGTTGTGACTGACAATGAAGCGAGCTACAAGGCTGCTGATAGATTGTTGATGGAAAAGAGACAACATCTCTATGGGTTCTATGTGCACACTTGTATTGATTTAATGACGGAGGACATAGGTAAGATGTACATATTCATGGCCTCATCGATGATGCTCAGATGATAACTTCATTTATTTATAGTCACAACATGATTTTGAATATGATGAGGAGTACACAGATGAGAGAGATCTTCTTCTTGTTGGTCCCACTCGATTTGCATCCAATTTTATTTCTTTGGAGAGCCTCATGAAATATTCGCATCAATTGGGCCAATTGATTATTTTGTAGAATTTTTGCAACATGTAAACATTCTACGACCCGATAGTAAAGATGTTGCTCTCCAAGTCCAAGATATATTAGAGCAATGCACGATTTTGGGAGAAGATTTTCTACTACCTCAAAGTATAGAGCCTCTGGTACTTATCCTTAGAATGGTTGATGGTGATGACAAAAATGATATGGGGTATTTGTACGAGGCAATGGACAAAGTAAAGGAAAATTTGAGGGAAAGGAATCCCAAAGCATACAGAAAATGGTGGTCATCATAGACAAGAGATGGAAGATGACTCTCCACCATGATCTTCATGCTGCAGGTATTTATTTAATGTAATTAATTGCTGAATTTTTTATGATACCATGCTGAAAATGTTTATTATATGCAGGATATTTTTTCAACCTTAGAATTCAATATAAAGATAATGTGCACAATGACGGAGAAGTGATGAGAGGCACCATGAATGTCATCACTCGCCTTGCAAGACAATGAATGAGAGATTAGATGCAATGGCAGAGGTAGGAAGAATGTTTTCTTTTGCATATGTATGCATGTTTCTTTGACATTTGTTATGTCTTCCATATTGTAGGCGGAGAGATATAAGATGAACTTGGGATATATGGAGGATATGACATGACATATGCAGCTCAAAGACTCAGTCCAGGTTATTATACATGCTCGGGTGTTTGCCTAAAATCGTAAATTTAAGAATTCACCATTATAAAATGATTAATGTTTACTCCTTTTATTGCAATAGTTGAATGGTGGATTCAAGTCAATTATCAGCAAGCTGGGACAAATCTTTTAACGTATGTTGCAGTGAGAGTCTTAAGTCAAACCACTTCTTCTAGCCCATGTGAAAGAAATTAGAGTACATTCAACCTTATTCACACAAAAATTCGCAATAGACTGGGTGTGGATAGGCTAGAGAAGTTGGTTTATTGTCACTATAATATGCGTTTAAGGGTGAAGCAAAAAGAAGAAAGGCAAAAGATAGAAAGACAGTGGTTCATGCAACTGGTTGGTAGACCATTTGAGGATGTAGTTCCTGAGATAGATGTGGATGAGTTGCAAAATGAGAACACCCTTTACATGCTTGGGTGGAGATGAGAGCTGAGGGAGACAATCTAACTTTCATCCTGATGATCGCTTGGTTCAGGCATGTGAAGAAGATGTTTTATTAGAAGAACATGTACTTGAGAGAGGTGAAAGACCCGAATTAAGAAGATCTGCCACTGTACATGATATTAGAATTTCTTCATCTCAGCCAGAATTCAGAAGATCTACCTCTCATTGGAACCCAAAAGAAAGAAAGCAAAGGCCAACAAAGAAGAAGAACAGAAGAACTAAGAAGAAAATCACAAGAAGGTGTAGAGGACTTTCCTGAGGAGAGTGAGGAGAGATATATTGGGCAGCCATTTTCTGAGACTCCACCCCTACCACCTCACTTGGCTAGATTATATGAGGCAGAGAAAAAACATTATCAACATCGTAAAAAGATGATTACAAAAGAAAAAGGAAAAACAGTGGGGAGTGATGACTCCACTCAATCACCTGATGATGATGATGGTGCTGCTGCAGGTACTGGAGCCACAAGTTATGAGCTTGGGGGTATCATCTCGAGATATGAGGATTATTCAGCACCACCCCAACAACAACAAGGAAGCCAAGGGGAAGCACAACAACATGGGGGATATGAAGGCCAACAAAGGCAAGCAGTGCATGATTGTGGATTGGGCCTTCTTATGCACTCTTTTTTAGTCCCCCAAAATTGCCATATTCAGATATAGCTCTAATAGTGGGACTAGTTATTTGGGCAATATTCAAACTACTGGATATGGTGGTTTCTTCGCTCCGGGACAATCAAGAGAAAGTTCAGCCAACAAGCACGACACCTTGAGGCATCAAAAGAGGATTCCAAGACATCGCAAATTCTTTGTTTGGCTTTGGATATACATAATATGGAGGACATGAGTATGTGCAACCTATTCAATCTCATGAGGTAGAGGATGAGGGTTCAGAAATGTCAAATTGAGAAGGTATTTTTATGTATTTCATGTTATCACTTGTACATATATCTATTTTTTCAATGTATGAAGTATGAACATAATGATTATGTCTTTAATCATTGTTATTGTTCTTTATGATACATGAACATGATAAGATTTGAATTTCATTGTGTTTGTATTCAATGAATGTTGTATGTGTCTTCATAATTTTCTGCAATTTTTACTGATTTTTCAGAATTTTTCTTCTTCTGATTTTTCCTGATTTCCCCAATTTTTTTAACATTTTTTAAACCTGGCCGATCCAGGATCGGCCAGACTCCATTGGAGTCGGCTGGATCCACGGGTCCGATCCGACCCGGGTCGGGATCGGCTGGGTCCGACCCAGCCACCCGACCCAACTCTGCCATCCTTGGGTACTGAAGACCTTTTGAACTCATTACAGTGAATGTTTCACTGGAAGTAGGTTCATGTATTTCTTGTCTATAGCATTCAAACTTCAAAGAGGGTTCAAGGATGACTGCTCACCAACATACATAAAGAACAATGGTATATCTGCAAGATGGACCCTGATTGCATATCTTCAAAGATAAAATGCCCTTAAAACTCTAAATGTATGTGAAACTGATCATATGGTCACCTCTTTTTGGAGTATCTTGCTCTATATGTCTCTTTAGAAGTTTTTTCAGGTGAGCATATCCCCACTCAATTTCCTAGTATCGCAGTCTAAATGTATGCAGTGGGTGGATTTTCAATAGATGAGCTTAATACATAAAATGTCCTTAAAACTTGACAACTAGTTGTTTTTAGATTCCTGTCATGGTGATTATGAAAGCTATGGGAATGGAGAGTGATCAAGAGATTGTACAAATGGTTGGAAGAGATCCACGATATGGTTCACTGCTCCTCCCATCCTTGCAGGTAATGCTGTAATTATTGTTTTGTCTCATGGCTCATTGTTCTTTAGCCTTTTTGTTTTGTGAAGCCATTATTGATTAGTTAAATGTCACTTTATTGTTTGTTTAATAGTGACATGTACTGACTTAGCTATTCTGCTGGTCTGGAGAACATTGGGATCTATCCTCTGACATCTCTGTTCATTTATATTTGTCTCCTATTTCTAAATGTGCAGTTCTTTTTCTTGCCATCTGTACTGCTATTAGGTAGATCACATGCTTGTTTACTGGTAACAGTGAAGACATACATAGTGTCTTCTTATCCATCACCTTTGACTTGGTCTTAAGGTTTAACTAACTGGTAATTGCTTTTACCGTGCTTTCCCTGACCACTTGACGTTTTAAGTATGTTAACCAATATTATTAGCTGGTGGATATGTCTAGATCTTATGTTGCCATCGTGTCCTGAGGAATGTGTGTGGTTGGTTAGCATGTTTTTAATCTTACTGATAGAGTGAACTAAATTCTTATCTCAGTTGCATGAATCTATCAGATTATCTTATTATATTATATTTATCTTCAATTTTACATCTCAGGAATGTGCGGCTGCGAGGATTTACACCCAGAAGCAAGCCTTGGATTTCCTTGAAGCCAAGGTATGCCACCCTATTCTTCCTTTTTTGTGTTGATGATTTCAGAATTCTGATCTTGTATTGTAATGAGTAGGGCTGTGTGGACACAGAAAGATTTAACATATCTCCTCCCCCCTTTCTTCTCTTTGAAGAGAAAGAAAGAGGGAAAGGATGATGTTCATTTTTGTGTTGCGTTTGCGGGCGTTCCAGTCTGTCTAATTAGATTTTTTCCCATCGATCGAAGTCGATGTTAATTTACATCGAGTTGAACTCGAACATCTTTGATTCCCTATCAAAGAAAGCCGTTTGTCTCTATTTGTTGTGACCGTAATGACCTTGATGGTCGCCCTTGTGGACACGGGATTTTTTTCCTCCCTTCATTTATGTTTGATGTTTGTTCATTTATCTTTTGACTTTGTATTGCGGGGCGTGCCAACCTGCCTACTAGGCAGAAGTAAGGGTCTGCGCAATGCAGAGAAAGAATTTTTGTATATCCGTGAAACGGATGAGTGCGGCCGTGTTTTAATATGAACTTCTTTGATTCCGTGCCTTTTAATCATCAGGCGATTGGGGTGGCGTGTGCTGGACCCCTGTCTCCATCGATCGGAATCGATGTTACATTACATTGAGTTAAAAGCCTTCGGTGTCGTATTAACACCTGTTTCAACCCAATACCATTTCATAGCATGGGCGAGAATATATGCATCTGTAAGAATTCCAAGACAACATTTTTGCTTTGTTTAATTTTGAACAATGAGTCTAAGTTTGGAAATAAGGTTGTCTTTTTGAAAAGAGTATGAGTTTCCTTTGTGGATTTGTTACTTAGCTTGCAATGGGCAGGAACATGCCCGTGTTAGCGAAATTATCTTCTGAGTATATGCTCGTCTCCAGGGACAAGATCTCAGTGTGAAATGTATGCATATAAACACATAGTTATGGACATACGAGTAAATTTTAGGACGGAATTTTCGTTTGGACGGAGTGTCCTTAAGGAATATATACATATGATTGTACTTACATGGATATGTTCTCGGGGTAGAACCCCTGCGTGGGCAGAGTTCAACTCAGGATTCATATCTGTATGAACATAGACTCACGATTATATGAGTATGTATTTGAGGAGAATTTCTGTTTAGACAAAGTTTCCTCAAGAAAACATATGCATATAGCATGAGATTATGATTATACAGATATGCTTTTGAGCAGAATCCCTGCTTGAGCAGAGTCTCCTCGAAGAAACATATACATGTGAGTACAAGGCATCTAAATGTCCGTACCCATAGAGTCTTGCTCGATATGGAGACATTTAGAGCACAAACATACAAGGGTATTTAAATACATATGCTCATAGAGACTTGCTCGATATGAACAGTATTTAAATCCCGGAAAATCCCCACAGAGACTTGCTCGATGTGGGGATATGAAATATACAGACATACAAGGCATTTAAATACCATGTGTCCATAGAGACTTGCTCGCTATGGACGATATTTAAATCCCGAAGAATCCCCACATAGACTTGCTCGATGTAGGGATATGAAATATACAGACATACAAGGGCATTTAAATACCATGTCCATAGAGACTTGCTCGATATGACGGTATTTAAATCCCGAAAACCCCCACAGAGACTTGCTCGATGTGGGGATATGAAACATACAGACATACAAGGGCATGTGTCCATAGAGACTTACTCGATATGGACGTATTTAAATCCCGGAAAATCCCCACAGAGACTTGCTCGATGTGGGGATATAAAATATACAGACATACAAGGCATTTAATACCATGTGTCCATAGAGACTTGCTCGATATGGACGTATTTAAATCCCGAAGATCCCCATAGGACTGCTCGATGTGAATATAAAAATATACTATAAAACTTTGGAGAAACCCTTCATGGAGGGGACGAGGAGATGTTGATGCCGTATACGATGGCGATCTCCTGCCCTTTTGCGCGCTATGGAGCACACTCCTCACTCCATATTGAGCCAGAGATGAACAAATACCTTCACACCAATCAAAAGATTGGAGGAAGAACACTCTTGCTATTTCTTTCAGAACAAGAGGAGGGGTTTACAAGGCTTTGGGGGACTGGTTTTACAAGGATTTGGGGTTTGCAAACAGCAGGGTTTAGGGACAGCACTTGGGGGCTTGGTGCCTTGGCTGGCCTCTCCAATATGGGGACTGATTTCTTCAGCATAAGGGGGGGATTTCTGGGGCTTTTTCTGCTCCCTTTCAGATGGAGGGGTGCCTCCCCTTTTATAGGGGAGGACCTCCTCTCCCCCCTCCCTGCTGATGCGCAGGAGAATGAGGGGAGAGGCTCCCTGTCCGGTTGGGGGGGAGCACCCCCCAACCTGTTTAACATTAAACAGGTTGGGGGGGGGGGGTTCCCCTCCAACCTGTTTTATATAAACCGTTGGAGGGGGAGCACCCCCCAACCGTTTTTATATTAAAAGGTGGAGGGGGCCTCCCCCTCAAACCTGTTTTATATAAAACCACCCACCGGTTTTTAAATAAAAAGGTTGGAGGGGGAGGAGATCCTTCCCATGTTTTTATATAAAAACATTAGGATCCAATGTTTTTATATAAAAACTTAGCCTCCCAGTTCAAGTTTTTATATAAAAACATTAACCTCCCAAGTCCAAATTTTTATATAAAAACATTAGCCTCTCAAGCTCAAGTTTTTTATATAAAACAGAGAAGGGGGGAGGGGATTGTCCCATTCGTCCCCTTATAGGGGTGCTTTTGAGATTTCTGGGGTTTTGACATTTTTTTTTATGTCAACAGCCCTTTATGGGTACACACAAGGATAGCAAATTTGATTCGGTCTGGTCTAAAACCTGGCAATCTTGGTTTTGGTTTCTGTCGAAACTTATAAAAGGCCCATTAAAAATACCAAAGAAATCATAAAAATATAAAAAATTATCGAAGCATAAAAAAAAATCAGTGGACATGCATTTTAATGTAAAATAAATTTGATTAATGCTAGAAGTATGCATTAGACTGTTCATAAAATTATTACCTATGTATTTAACATTCAACGCGAATATCTGTGCTTATTGCACTACATAAACATTACAAACACACTAAATGTTACAGAAATTAAATAGTTCATACCCAAACAATGATGCACTATTGCAGCAATATTCGAGAACCTTCTCCCTCATCATCTGGTTTGTCTATACCCATATAGGATGCATATATTTTGTATATGCACTATAACCAATAATGACGTAGCCACTCATTCATCCCTTTTGGATCCCTCTTGGAGTGTAGGTTGTTGGGTTGACTGGAATTCAAAATTAGCATAAGAAGAACTCTGAGCATGAGATGAGGATGTTGTCCCATAACTGCTACTACTAGAGGTGGCTAAAATTGTAATTCTAGTTGATAAACCCGACACATACATGCCTGCCTCGTATTGGCCACCTCCATGAGGACCATAACCTGAACCATGTCCATAGTGTCCTTGTCCCTGTGATTCATTTTCATATTGCCCCTGTAAATCATATCCATGGTAACCATGTGATTCATCTCCATAGTGGCTCTGTGACTGTGGACTGTGTCTATGAGTATGTGCCACCGCTAGACTAGCACTTGCAGTTGTACTAGGATCATCAAGTCATCATCATCATTGTCATCTTCATCGTTGTCGTCGTCAGAAGTATAGTAACTAAATGACTTCTAGTTTTAGTCATTGATTGCTTTTCTTTTTCCTTTGATGTGTCAGCTTGTTCTTTCTTTGACGTGCTCTTTGTCCCTGTGGCATTATTCTCACATAAATTTGCTTCATCCTCTTAATTGCTGGGTGACTGGGTCATCTCGAGCAGTACTATTAGTCCTTTGAATTATTTCATGCATTGATGTACTTCTTCTTAATGATGGAGTGGCTTTACCATTCTAGGAGTGACTGACTTATTATCTGATTCTGAGTATCGAGCTGGCTCATGCTCAGGCTACTCCTCAGTGCCCTCAACAATTTCATGGGCCACTCTCAGGCCTCTTTCCTTTGATGTTGATGCTCTTGCCTTTTTGCTGGCACTCTAAATTCTAGATCCGTTGGCTCATCTCCATCTAATATGTTGGCCCTCTACAGTAAGGCAAGGATAAAGGCGCGGAAGCAATCGCACATTAATAGCTTGATAGAGAAATTTGAAAACAAAATAACCACTTTAACTTTGGTTAGTGAATGTAATCGTGTGCAATAAAGGCGCAGAAGCAATCGCACATAGATAACACAATGAATTTATCCTGGTTCGACCCTTTTCAAATGGAAGTCTTACATCTAGTCTCCAAGTAAATTCTTGGGATTTTACTAAGGGTACAATCTCCCTTATAGACATACAACATCCAACTCTCCAACTGGTCTTCTTCTCTTTCCCGGGCAAGAAGACAACTCACTCACTTCTTTTACAGGCTCAGAAGTAAACCTACTGGAATAGACCCCAGCTCTTTCACACACCCAGCTACCCACTGGTCTTCTCTTCTCAGAGGAAGAGGAACACTGTGTACAGTCCCACAGCCAGACACTATAGTCTTTCTTAAGAAAAGAAAGAACAAGTCGGGACCAAGTTCATGAGAAAAAGAACTTGATTTCGTTGATCTCGACAATATCCTAAGAGTAAATAAAAATAAAAGAAGCTCAGGTCTCAAGCTCACAAACTCTCTCCCAAATTTACAATATCGCATAGAGATAGATCAGAGAGAGAAGCATGGAAGCTTTTGAATGCTTGTAGAATCTTCTGCTTGAGTGTTTTGTTGATTTAGCTTCCCTAGGTACATAGCACTTTGAGTCTTCTGCTCGTTGCCTCTCAAGAATGATAAAGAAGACCGTTGAGGAGATAACCGTTGTTGTTGTTGTTCTTCTTCTTCTTTTGTTGCTCTCCTTCTATCTAACGACTTCTTCCTTGTGCCTACTGGTTACTTGGAATAGAAGAGTGTCTTCTTATGCATGTTTCCAAGTTCTTAGCTGTGTCTAACATTTTGCTTCATGAGAGAATCCAATACCTACAGCCAATGAATGCTAGGAAGAAGATGGTGAGAAGGAAAGATATCACTTTTCAGTCAATCGATATGTCTTCTACCTACCACTCTCATTTTTTGTTGATTGTCTGTGACTTTGTGCTATACTAGGTAAGAACTTTCTGTCTGAGCAAGACAGAATGAGACCTTCAAAGACATGAAAAAGGTAGTTTCTTGTCAGACATGAAAAGTAATAAGTTAAGGATATGAAGACCATTTGAAATTTCATTGGTGCCAAGACATGTTATTCAAAGGCAATTGAAATATATGTTCGGTAATCGGTACAAAATATAAGTACTGAACACTTATAACACCGATCGATGTATTTGAAGCCATATAAACACTAATTAAAATGAGTATAAGCTAATCAGAGTGAGAATTGAACGTTTGTTCAGTAATCGAAACAATTATAATACCAATCGGAAAGCTTTGAGTCAAGTGTTCATTAATCGGTGTGAATCAGACTATTTGTTCACTAATCGATGTAAGTTAAGTCACTAGGTCGCCAATCGGTACAGAATAAATAGTAATCGGTATATGTCACACCACTTAGTCACCAATTGGAATAGTCTTCACCAATCGGTGTATTATTGACCTTTGTTCAGTAGTTGGAACAATTAAACACCAATAAGAACATGTTCTCCAATCGATAGAAACTTAAACATCAATCGAGAGAAACTTTATTCTCCAATCGATAGGCATTTTGTTCTCTAATTGATAGAGGCTTCTTTAGTATTGATGTACATTGAACTATAATCGATATGGACTTTCAGTGCAAACCTTTAATGCGATAGAAATTATCATTATTTTAGCATATGAAATATCTTGAAAAAATATTAATGAATATATTTATGATATCATGAGTTTTAGTATTAGTTATCACTAAAATATAGAGATAAAAATATGAGTGGTTCAACATAATATTCCTTTTGCCCAAGTTCTATCAACATGATCAAATACAGGGTCATCAACCACTTCCCGTACCTTAACCCAAGATTGTAAGGGATGGTCATCATCAAATAAGGCGTCGACATCAATTTACCTAAGAGTGTCGTCTGCATGTCGTTTGTCCCTCAACTGTTGTCTCAGCCTCATGTTTTTTATCCTCAATCTCACGTTGTAATGACAATAAGCTAATTTTCTCTAATCGTTTAGCCTTTAGTTGATTGTGAACTTTTGAATGTATGAGACTGAACGTGATCTAATTTCTCACATTGGTTGGCTGATGTTGTCCAGCTGGGAACCCGAATAGCAACGGTAGCTAATCCATTACTACCTAAATCCCTGTTGTTGACCATGATCCACCACTCAACTGTCCACCAAACGTAAAAAAATGAATGTTAGATGTCTTGAGGATCAATGCATCATAATGTACTAATACCTCATCATCATCATCATCATAGTCTTACCTTATTATTCGAGGTCGACTACATGAATCCTTTTCTGCCAAAGATTTCTATCAAGTGCTATGGTCGTATTTAAACTCAAGAATTCAAGTCCTTCCTAATAATATCGCCCCTCTCATTTTAGGCCTTCCCCTAACTCTTTTATAGCATCCACCAAGATTTGGTCACATCTTTAACCGGTGCCGAGTTAGGGCGACGACACACATGCCCAAGCCATCTATGTCTATTTTCTCTCATTTTTTTATCAATTGGAGCTATCCCCAAATCCTCACGGAAGTGCTCATTCCTAGTCTATTATTCTTATTTTACCACACATCCATCTTAGCATTTTCATCTCTGACATACACATTTTTTTAATGTATTCATTCGCACTGCCCAACACTCTATACCATATAATAAAGTAGGTCTCACTTCATTCTATAAAACTTGCCTTTAAGTTTTACTGGTATACGATGATCGTAAAGGACTCTTGATGCACTTCTCCATTTTAGCCAACCTACCTTAATCCCGTGTGCCACATCCTTATAAATCTCCCCATTCTCTTGATGATAGACCCTAAGTGGCGAAAGCTACTGCTCTTAGAAATGTCTTGTCCATCAATTTGAATCAAATCTTTCTGTAACACCCTCTGATTACTAATAATTACAATGCATACATTCTGACTTACTCCTACTGATTTTAAAACCTTTAGACTCCAATGTATGCCTCCAACTTTCTACTTAAAATTTAAACCATCAATACTCTCATCAATTAAGATAATATCATCAACAAATAGCATGCACCAAGGGATATCATCATGCAATTGCTTTGTTACATCTATAATTAGAGCAAAGAGATATAGACTTAGAGCAGAACCTTGATGCAAATTTATAGTGATTGGAAATTCACAAGTCTCTCCGACAATAGTTCTCACACTAGTAGTAGCACCCTCGTACGTATCCTGAATCAAGTTAACATATCCTTGAGAAATTTCCTTTTTTGTTAATGTCCACTAAATCAAATCTCTCAGTACTTGATCATACATCTCCAAATCAAGAAAAACTGTATATAAATCTCGTCTGATCTCTCTATGCTTCTCCATTAACTGCCATACTAAGAAAATAACTTCTCTAGTAGATCTACTTGCATAAAACCAAATTGCTTTTCTGATAGAGTAGTCATACATCGCATTCGATTCTTTATTACTCTTTCGCAAAGTTTCATAGTGTGATTCATAAGCTTAATTTCACGGTAATTATTATAGCTTTGGATATCTCCTTTGTTTTTATAGAAATGAACCACAACACTTTTTTCCTTTCTTCTGGCATTCTCCGTTCCTTCAGAAGTTTATTGAAAAATTAGTTAACCACTTAATACCATTGTCTCCTAAGCATTTTCACATTTCAACAGGTACACCATTCGGTCGTAATGCCTTGCCCAATTTCATTTTTCTTAAAGTATCACCCACTTTTGACATCTTAAATCTTAATACATCTGAATATTGACACTTATTAAATTTTGTTGACTTATGATTCTCTTCTAAAGAGACATCTTAAAGAAATTTTCATTAAGTAATTTCTGAAAATAGCTACACCATCTCTTTTTAACCTCTAGATCCTTAACTAAAACTCTTTGATCTTCATCCTTAATGCAACGAACATGATCTAAATCTCTACTTTTCCTTTCTTAATTTAGCAAGTTTAAGTATGTCCTTTTCACCCTTTGAGTTCCTAATTTATTATATAATTTTTCAAACGCCTTGGATTTAGTTTCACTAACTATTCTTTTAGCCCTCTTTTT